>JAKUCV010000786.1:0-16014 GCA_028386065.3 Turnera subulata
GCAGTAGCATTATAACATCGATGTTTAACATTTAAACATCGATGTTTGGGTCCTGGAACTCAAGAACATCGATGTTGACACTCAAACATCGATGTTGTTGGAGCTCTGGAACTCAAACCAATTTGGCCGAGCTCAAATAACATCGATGTTTAACATTTAAACATCGATGTTGTTGAGTGTCTGCATGAAAACATCGATGCTGGTCACACAACATCGATGTTTTGGAGATTCGACCATGGCCAATCTTCATGCCAACATTGATGTTGGTCACACCAACATCGATGTTTTGGCCAAACATTGCTTGAACGACAATCGTTCGAAACGCAAACCGACACTCGGTTTTTCTTAGTCGAACCCTTCGACCTACTGCCATAAACATCTTGATTGATATCTCATACCAATCAAGTGCTTGTTGTCAAAACGTTTTTGACAAATCAACCTCAACAACTTATGTATCACATATACACAATTGAAGACAATATGACATGATCATGCTTTATCACATAAAACATATCATGCATATTTACTCAAAACATACCAAACATATGCACATATTTGCATGGCAAATCATATATACTGATGCAAATCACCTAGGAACAGTGCCGATTTTCAACCCTCTCCTTTTTTTCTGTGAACAGTGCCGATGAACAGTACCGATGAACAGTGACGATGAACAGTGACGATGAACAGTATTCGACACTTTTTTTTTTTCAAAAAAATCGACAACAGAATTGAAAAGGCCACGAACGAAATTAAAAAACACAAACACAAAAGGATATGATTGATTGAAACCTTCGCTCCGCTACCAAAAAATGATACGGCAACAGCCCTGGAATCCACCAGTTCCACCTCCGTAACTATCTGTTCGTCCCGAACGTCAATCTCAATCAAACTCGCCGGTAAGTCTCCTTCACCTTCTAATCTCTGCACCGGATTAGACAACAAAGAAGTACAAACACAACAAAGGAATTTTGCAATTCTATTCTTTACCTCCTAGACTCAATTAAGGAATAGGCAACAAAGGGATTAGAATCACAAGGAATTGAATAAATGCCACAAGTAAGAACTTGATAAGTAAACTCAAACCCTAATATAAAATCAAGAGAATCCACTCTCAATTACGATTGAATCCACAATCAAAGAAAACCTCAATGGGCAATTTTATTATCAATAATCAACTCTGCCGAAAACAATAGAAAGACCCTCTATTTATACTAGTCTAATACTAAACCCTAATGGACTTGGACTTTGACTTGGACTTTGTAACTAGATTAAAATAAAAGACTTTATGTCACTATTCACGCGGGTACTATTCACGTGAATAGTAACCGTAAATAGACTAGGTTTAAAACTGAGCCCACATAACTTGGACACTAATTAAAACCTTTACAAATAAAACCCAAATAACTTAAAATACTAAAAGCCCATGTTTAATTCTAACCGAATTTCCGAACAGAATCTGTCCGTCGACTTCAAGCGCCTTTTAGTAAAGGCAAACGGACGATTCAGCTTCTGGGCTCAACATAAAAGTTGTAGTTCATTGTCTTATCTTTCCAGAGAGTCTAAGATCGCAGCAATCCAAGTTTTAGAGCTCGAGATATGAATTTATTCCCGATACTGCACGATCCAGGAATTTCTGCACGCGTTCTTTGCGTCCTTCGCTTTGACGTCCAACTCTTCCTGAAATTCTTGTGAAACCGATGCTCCCCTTTGATGCCTCTAAAGATAATCTTGCCATATCCAATCATGCCTAGGTGATTTGCATCATATACCAAAAAAAGCTCAGCATATCATTTGATAATACAAAACAACAACATGTTCAAAATCACTTAGCATATCACATACACAAAATGATTCCTACACATGCTTGGATGATCATATCACATATGCATCACTTATACGGTTTAGAGCTTCACAAGAAGGCTCCGCTACCACTGTAAGTTTCCTAGAAGCTATTACGACACTCATAATGAGCTAGACATGCAGCGGAAGCTAGGAAACTAAACCAAGAACCAAGTGAAGCATATAAACCGTATAACAAAATTTCGTACCTTGTTCGGTTGAGGTCTTTCACCCAACTGCTGGAACGAATCATCTAGACCAAGACGAAGGCTGGAACGAATCAGTTAGAGCAAGAAGAAGACCTGCTCCTCTACGGTATCCACACGAACCGTGACGGTTTGGAATCGTCCCACGAAACAAACCTCGAGCTCCCTGGGCTGATGTGCTAGCAACAAAAACCGGGGCTGTGTGTGGTGTTTTTGGCTCTTCCTTTCTTTCACAAAGAAGAAGAGATGGTGATGTGTGTGTGGAGGTCTGAAAAACTCAAGGAGCAGACCAAGGAGGCTGCCAAAAACGTGAGTCACAACCAACCAAGGAGATGAATGATTTGATCATTCAAAACCAAGTGGAGACACAAGATAGTGCAAGTAATGGCCTACCACCTTTGGCCCATCACCCACTAAATCATATCTTAGACAAGATAATGCTGCTCCCATCATTCTTTCCAGCACAACACACACAACATTCCACTCATGCCTGATCAATAATTATTGATCCAAAATCGGCCCTGGTTCAACCATGGTCCAACCACGGTTCAACCACGGTCCAACCACACCCGGTCCAACCATGGTCCGACCATCTACTCGAATCATCGGTTCTATGTGTGTGATCCTGTAGGCACTTGTAACGTCCTGCAATGATTGTAAAATCTCATTTTACAATCATAAACAAAGAGCGGCGTCTAGCAACACATCATTGCTACCCGAACGACAAGATCAGAACTGATTCACTATGCCTCGGAATATGTCACCGTCCTATCGTCCCATTATCAAGATTAGACCGAGACATGGAAACGTCAATCTCGTATATGTCTAATCTATGTTTCTTGATCCTCGAGTTAACTGTATAAAACGGATACCCGTGATATCACCATATCACATAATCCGAGCGTGGCCACGCATTTAACAGTTCAACTNTGACTAGGAATAATATTAAAGTACATGACTCATATGTTGGGTACCTTGACGATCTCAGGTCAAAGGACAATACATCTATAAGAACCACTAACGACATACATATAACGTTCCATGTAGGGTTCTTATGTGGGTCGGTCCAGTCCACAAGTTCTCCAACTTGTACCCGTATGTAGAATTCATATCACATATGCAATTCTCAGCATACGCTAGCCTTAACTTATTATTACAACCCATCCGTAATAATAATAACCGACTAGGGACATTTAAGAATATGAAATATTCTAGGGTTATAAGTATATGCAAGCGTTTATCTCATAAACGATACTTATTGGAATAACCTTAATGTGTATACATGACAACGAATAATCATCCATGATTGGCTTTTGGGCATATTACACTAACACTGGGCATCCAAAGACCTCAACTCCAACAGAGATGGCAAATCAAAGGAAACCGGCTCCTCATCTGCAGATGAAACTCTCTTCCGGCTCAAAGCATCTGCAACCACATTAGCCTTTCCCGGATGGTACTCAATAGTACAATCGTAGTCCTTCAGGAGCTTGATCTGATGCCTCTGCCTCATATTGAGCTCCTTTTGGGTCATGATGTACTTCAAGCTCATGTGATCTGTGAAAATCTGACACTTCTCCCCGAAAAGATGGTGTCTCTAGATCTTCAAAGCAGAGACGACATCAGCTAACTCCAAATCATGGGTCGGATAATTCTTCTCATGAGTCCTCAACTGTCTAGAAGCATAGGCAATCACCCGACCCTCCTGCATCAACACACAACCCAAACCCAAACCAGAAGCATCACTAAACACCGTGTACTCCACACCGGGTCTAGGAACTGTCAACACTGGTGCAGAAGTCAACCGACTCTTCAGCTCCTCAAAACTCTAATGGAAACGATCATCCCACACGTAAGAGCAATCTTTCCTCAACAGCTTAGTCTTGGGACCCACTATCAAGGAAAAAACCTCAATGAACCTGCGATAGTAACCAGCAAGTCCAAGGAAACTCCGCACCTCAGATGCATTCTTTGGTGGTTCCCACTCCATAACCGCCTTAACCTTGGCCGGGTCCACCTTAATACCTTCTCCTGACACTATATGCCCGAGAAAAGCCACTCCATCCAACCAAAACTCGCATTTGCTGAGTTTGGCATAAAGCTGTTTCTCCCGCAACCTCTGCAACACCAACCTCAAATGCTCCTCATGCTCGGCCTTACTCCTCGTGTAAACGAGAAAATCATCAATGAACACAATCACAAACCGATCTAGAAACTTATGGAACACCCCATGCATCACACACATGAACACTTCAGGAGCAATTGCCAACCCGAAAGGAACCACAACAAACTCATAGTGACCATACCGAGTGCGAAAAGCAGTCTTTGGTATGTTCTGTTCTGCAATCCTGACCTGATGGTATCCGGATCGCATGTCAATCTTTGAGAACACAGATGCTCCCTACAACTGATCAAACAAGTCATCAATCCTAGGTAGCGGATACTTGTTCTTCAGTGTTACCTTGTTCAACTGGCTGCAGTCTACACACATCCGCATACTTCCATCTTTCTTCTTCACAAACAAGACCGGGGCATCTCATGGTGAAGTGCTCGGTCTAATGAAACCCTTTTCTAGCAACTCCTCCAACTGTTTCTTCAACTCCTGAAGTTCAGTCGGAGCCATCCTGTAAGGTGGAATAGAGATAGGAGCAACTCCAGGTACCAAGTCCACTATGTATTCAACCTCTCGCTCCAGAGGTAAACCTAGTAATTCGTCAGGAAAAACATCTGGGAACTCCCTCACTATTGGGATATCCTCCAAACCCGGCACTGATACTGTTGAATCCACCACATGCGCAAGGAACGCATCACATCCTTCCCGAATCATCCTGAAAGCCTGCATGGCTGATATACAACAAGCAGAAAGAGCTCTCCGCTCCCCAACAAACACCAATCTACGCCCTAAAAGAGAACACAAAACCACTTCCTTGGCTCGGCAATCTACCACTGCTTGGTGTCTAGACAACCAATCCATGCCAAGAATCACATCAAACTCACTCAAATCGATAACACTAAGATCAGTGGAAAAAACACTCACCATCATACTCAACGGATACATTCCTACATACCCTATCCACACTAACTATACTACCCGTAGGTAACCCAACTCTCAATGGTCTAACTAGGTCATTATCATCACAATCATGTCTAGTCATGTATGCACGTGAAATAAAGGAATGTGTAGAGCCTGGATCAACCAAAGCATGTGCACGATGACCAAAAACCATAAATATACCTACAATGACCTCTAGAGCATCAGTAGCCTCCTCTCTGGTGATGGTATAAACTCGAGGTGTAGCCGCCTGCGTCGCTCCACCTCTGCCCATAGATCCATTACCACGACCACGGCCTCTGTAACCATTGCGCCTGCCTGAGCCCGAAGCTACAGAACTCTGAACCGTGTATTGTGATCCACCACTAGACTTTTCGGGACAATTGGGCCTGATGTGCCCAAACTTCCCACAACCCCAGCATTTGAGTAAAGGGCGCTCTGAAACATCCTGCCCACGGGACACATCCTGATGCGACTGACCACCCGACGATCTACCCGATCCGCCTCGGTAGCCACCTTCCCAGTTCTTCTTAGACCCATGGAAAGAAGAACCACCCGAATAACCTCCACTAGAAGCTGTGTACTGCATCTTCGGCTGACTACCACTGTCTGTAAAAGATGAATCCCGCTTCTTCTATCCAACTGCTCAAGCCAGTTGTGCTGCCAGAAGGATCCTCTCCGTGTCAACTGTAGCCTCACAAACTGCATCCCAGGTCTTATGCCTCCCACTAGCCACAGGTGCCCCCACGGTGTGGCGTAGAGCATTCACAAACCGTCTGCACTTGGTCTCCTCATCTGGCATAAACTCCCTGGCATAGGAGAGAAGAGTGTTGTACCGAATCTGAAATGCAGTGACTGACCCATCATCCCCCTACCTGATATCAAGGAACTGCCTCTTCAACTCCTCCCAGTAACTGATAGAAAGGAACTCCTTATAGAACCTCTCCTTGAAGTCTTCCCACGACATCACCACTGGTTTAGGCATATTTGCCACCAGCTCCTGCCACCATGTCAGAGCATAACCAGTGAACATGTGGGCCACATACTTTGCCCGAGATGCTGGCTGACATGTGAACTTTTCCATCACATTCTCCACCTATCTAACCCAAACATCCGCCAGCTTCTCCACCTTGTCCTCGCCAAAGAACTCGCCAATCCCCGACTTGCTGATGTGCTTGTAGCCACTCTCCAAACTACCCACCATGGGTTCTGCAGCAGGTACCGGCTGTGCCCCCTGCTGATGCTGGTGAAACTGTTGCCGTTGGAGAAAAGCCTGATACTGCTGCAGCATCGCCAGGTCCATACCAGGAGGTACTACATTCTGTTGCCCAGCTCCAGCAGCAGCACCCCCTGCTGCAATGGCGTTCCCCTGTCCAACAGGAACTTGTCCTCCTGCTGCATCATCCTACACCCCGTTATCGTTCCCTTGCCCAATGGGAATCTGCATCACCGACACGTTGTCAGAAACATGACTAGGGGCGTGCCCCTCGGGATTGTGCTGATCCTGGTGTTCCATGTCGACGCCTATATGAATGCAACTTGTCAAAAACAGTTTACAAAAACGACACAAAACTGGAACAGGCTTGTGCACAACAATCACAACAGACACTTGTTTGAAAACCCAAAGGGCCTCAAGCCTGCTCCGCTACCAAGCTGAAATGACCACATTCCAAAAACGAAAATACAAAGTATAAACAATTATAAAATGTCCAAAATGCCCTTAAAACCAGGGATTCCAAATCCTGTGTAAAAACATCAACTCAATATCTCAGAGTAACAAAAAATAAACATCGGGATACAAGAGTCAAATAAAATAGATCAGGCTAATACGCAGCGGAAATAAAATAATAACAATAATATCAATGACAAGTGTAGAACATATAAATGTCAACTCTATGGATCCACTAGGAAGGAAATGCGGCTACCTGCTGAAATGAAAGAGTTTGATACCCGGGGTAAGAGCAACCGTCAACAAGCTACTAAAGATCTGTAAAACCACGGTGGCGATTTATATGAGTCGCCTACTTAATGTACAATATAAGACAAACATACAGGCACACGAAGACAGGCTCGTAGGGTGAGTAAGTCCACGAGCACAAGTATACACACACAATCAACATGTGTCAAATACCACACAAACAAGTGTTAAGTGAATTATCTGGTTATCACCTTCTTATCATTATTAAGGGCCCTCTACTGTGTGCGTCGGGCGCGGTAGCGACTGGCCCGCTCCCTAGGGCGTACGCCCAAATGTAATCTTATATATATACAGTATAAATATCAACACCGGAATGGGTAAGTTCCGACATAGAAAACCACTAACATACAAGTGGCCGACAGCTCTAGGAGGGGTGCTCTCCTCAAAGAAATTATAATACAAAATCTTGGGGCACACCCGTCAGTCCCCAAGTCGCCAGCTCTGTGAGGGGTGCTCTCACCAAAAGAAATGGATAATAACAAATAACCAAGGGGTACACCCGACAAATCCCCGAGGCGCCAGCTCTGTGAGGGGTACTCTCACTAATATACTAACCGAGGGCGTACCCATCAATTCCCTCGTCGCCGTCTCTGTGAATACAATTCACTAAAGATAACAGGACCCGAGGGGTACCCTCTCTTCCCTCTTGGTGCTACCGGCCAACAGCCCCACAGTAGAACTTATTAATTATTCAGGTATGTTATGTTACCAATTATGAAATTGTATAAGTGTCCCCTCAAGTTGTATCTAAGTTGTGTACCATTATAGAGGTTCTCTAACAGAGCCTAAAGCTCACAATAAACAGGATATAGCAAGACAGCATATATCACAAGCTTGGTAATAACAGCTCATAGGAGAATCACATGGCAAAACAGCACATATTTATTGTCATGGCAATTCAGCACATAAACAACCAGGTACACAACACAGTCAACAGTATGAAGCATACTCAGCAAGCAGTACTACCTAACCATACCAACAAGTATTCGCATACAAGTATATAAGTCTTATAGAGTCACCTCAGTTATGATGGCGCTCTGTCTGTCCACCAATAGTTCCTGCTGCTCCCGAGTTATGTCCCGTGCCTAAACACATAGACACCACTATCACACAAAGAACTAAACAAAAGCATGCATGGACGTGCAATGCAACCGTGAGTTAAAGTCCAGCCCGACCAGTCTACTCTCACTCACCAAAACTATATTTCCAAGTCACGGGTCTATGGTTCACAGGCTTAAAGCCCAACTATGTCCAAAATCCTTATCCAGCTCAAAGTCCACACGGTCTCTAGGCCTAAAGCGCACATCCCCAGAACCACTATAAAACCCAGATATGTCTATTTAAGTCCAATTAATCAAATTACGTCATAACATCTCATTACTGGGCTGGGCCCGATTTGTCCAATCACCAGTTGAAGGGTTTACCCTAGTCCGAATTACCGTCCTAGAGGTTCTACCCACGTCGGACAAACCGTCCACGTGCTACTCACTCACCACTCTCGGTTTCTACTATACACATTTTGTACATGACCCAATCCGGAGATAATAGTACATGCCGTGCACAAAATTTAATCACATTACTACATCCGAAAAATACCGTTAAAAGCCAAAAGATATTCTGACTTTGCTAAAATCAAGAACCTGAGACGCCGGATTCCGGTCACTCTTCGTTGGAACAATAATCTCTCGCCGGATTCCGGTCAAACTTCGCCGGAACAGTAGCCTGAGCTCACTGGAACATCCACGACCCCAAAATAGACACCCTCAAACAAATCTGTCATGAATCCAACACGTAAAAACACTCCCATACGAAGAACCATCACCGAGTCGAAGGAAAAAGAGGATCTAGGCCTTACCAGAAATGGATCCGTGCACAGCAGTAGCGAATCCACAACCACAGGTCTCGCATTCCAACAACACAAGCCCAGAAACCCACTGCCAGAAAAACAACAAAGTATCCGACCACCAACAAACACCAGCCGCGCGACGCCAACCACACAATTCCACCACCCGAATCGATCGCGCATGCCCAGATCTGAGCGCCGCACCACCACACCGAGCAACAACACACAAGAACTCGGTAAGCAAAATCGGACCAAGCTAAGCGAGGAAATCAGAAGGGGAAAACGAAATCCGGGCCTTACTAGCAGGAGCCCGTGGCGATGTCGCAACAGCTCGATCCAAACCCGAGCTCGACCTCACACTCGCACACCGAGGGAAGACCTCGAATCCTCCGTCACGAGCCCGCCACGGACCACTCCTCACCTCTGCAGGTGTTAGACGACGGCAAGGATGATAGAGGCGGCGGCGGTGTTGGTTTGGGTGTGTGAGAGGAAACAGAGAAAAGAGATGAGGGAGAGATAGAGAGGTTAGTGGGTGCGGCGACAGAAGCAAAGAGAGAAAAAAGAAAAGAGAGAGAAGAAAAGAAAAGCTTTTAAGCCTAGGGTTCGGATGACCCTAGAAACGACGTCGTTTGGTCCATCCACCTCCACAGGTCAACACACACACCTTGCCCGGGCTGGTCAACACGAGAGTCTCCCCTGAGTTTAAAGCTTCCAAGCTCCCAAAACGACGTAGTTTTGGTTAAAACTACCCCGAACTTTGAGTTTCGACTCCACAAGCCCGATTTAACCCCAATGAAGGCCCAACAAAGGAACGAATCTATCGTAAAAGAGTTGAATCCAAGAAAAAGAATAAATTCGTTGCCCAAAAACTAGGAAAACATCTCGAGGGTAAAATTGGAATAAAAGTTCCAAAAATTCCACAAATTAAATTATGAAAAATTGCGGCATTACAGTTCTACCCCACTTATGAAAATTTCGTCCTCAAAAATCTACATAAGATACTCCAGGTAGATTCCTTGATGCTCCCTCTATACAGTGCAAACATTTTACCACCAGTGTGTATGCTATGTTCAGGGATACTCTCAATGTGGACAATCTACCCCCAAACTGTCTTCCAAATCTTTAATAATTTGCAGATTTCATGAGTCCTCCATACCAGTAGATCAGACCGTCGGGAATCAAAGAATTGGCAAGTCGTGAGGTTGCCATTTGGGATCCTTCTCCTTATATTTCATGTCACTTGCAAATGTTTATACTACTATTATTATTCTGTTGTGTTGTTGCAATTTCTATATATGTCTTAATATGGTTGGTTTTTTATTATACCTTTGTTGATATTTTAACCAGTTTTAGCCAAGTGGTTTGGATTGTTAATTTCTGTTGGCCCAGAAAAGGCTAAGAAGGGGGGTTGAATTAGCTTTTTCCTCTTTTTCGGATTTTCTGTGATTTGGCTCGACACAGAAGCCAAATGTGAAACTTGAATGAAATGAGAAAATGAATGCAGGAAAGCAATGAACACAGGTAATTTATAGTGGTTCCCCACTCAAGAGTACATCCACTACCTAAAGGTCCCCCCTTTAGGATTTCTAAACTATCCACTAATTTGGCTTTTACAGGCGAGCCAAATAACCTATGGTACACAAGTTTTTGCTGGCTGAACTTGCTAAACCTAACCCAAAGCTGAACCTAGCTTTGTCTACCCAACAAGATTATCTCCTATTCTTGCTGATTACAACCTTTCCCAGGGCAAAACTTCAAGAGTGACTCACTCAAGAAGTTACACAAATTAAGCACAAAGAATATCTCTCAAGGTAAGCTCTTTTATCAACTTAGAATCTCTTGAATGGCTAGGTTAATTTATTGTGAGGCTTCAATCCTCTATTTATAGATTCTAAAGATGGGGAGATGTGTTTCACAACGGCTAAAAATCGTCCAGGTGGTAGCCGAGTTGGCTTGTTGCTTCATTAAATAAAACTGTCTAGTAGATGAACCAGATCAGGATATTTCTTGGGCAGAAATCTTCTCTCTTCAAAAAGTTTCCATAAATGGAAAGTGAGGATCACTGAATTCTTCTAGAGGTAAGAGAGGATGTGAGGACCACTTCTCTGATCTTTTTCTGACCCTTGGAGAGCAAGCATAACGGTTAGTGCAGTTGGTTTAATGTCAACCACTTTCTTGGACCACTTGCTGCAGCTTTTGGGACCACAGCTCCAACTGCCCGGAAAGCGACCTTTTGGTCGATGTGGTGAAGCCAAGTGTTCCTGGATTTGGTTTCTGCGAGAAACCAAATTTTTCTGCCAATTCTAAAAACATACAAGGCTTACCAAAATGTTTGTTAATCATCAAAATAATATAATAATCATTGAATAATCATCATAAATATACTAAACAAGATTAGTCTTAATTAAATACTTAATTAAGCCCTTAATCACATGTTTAGGCTAACAATCTCTCCCTTTTTGATGATGACAAACATGTTGTCAATTTCGCCATAAACGGTGGTTAGAAATAAGATAGTGATGTGTGTTGTGAGTCCTGCAAGTGCACAGGGTAGTTGTAGTACTCTATCAAGGTCGTATTCACTGGGACTGGGATGAGTCTGTTACTCCTTACCTTAGACGAATTAGGCTTGAGACAATTAAACAAAAATGGATTATGGGGTGAGTGCAAATCGAAATTAAATTAAGCAAGAGAATAAAAAGTAATAGTAACGCTAAAGTAGGTGAAAATCAGGTTTTGGTGAAATCTTAGGCATCCAGGGATTCACATGTCGTGCCTTTATGCTCTAAATTGCTCAACAGCATCTTCACAGGCTGGGCCTGTGTGACGCCCTGTGTTTAATAAGAAGTCTTGAAGGGGCTCCCAACCTAATGTACTACCAACGGCTTTCGATCTTATTGATAGTTCCCTAAGCTTCCATCTACCCCCTGTCACTAGAGTAGACGTCCACATAGAGGTGAAGTTTGGTGTTGGTGCTAATTACCCACAGTCTCTCCCTATCTTCTTTGGAACCGCTAGGGAGGGAAGGCTAAATTCTTCGGGTGTGATGATTATCCCCTCTGTCGCATGCTTAGAGTCTTCTGAGTCGCTCAGGTCAATGTTGCAGAGTTGAAGGGGTTGCAAGTGGTGAAGCTTTGCAAGTGGCTGAGTTTAATATTCTTTTCTCGCGTTCTAGTCATCTGCAAATTCCACAGGTTGAGCCTGTGCTGGGCCTGTGCGTGAGGCTGTGTGCGATCTCTTCCCATTTTTCTGTGCAATTGAATTTAGCTCTTTTTGGAATTGATGTAGTGGCGTGATGGCTTCGTGGATCAAGGCAAAGGTGCTAAAATCTAGTGGATAACTTGTGATAGGAGGGGGATTCGTGGCTTTTCATTGATTTTGCAATGAACAACAGGCTGTCAAATAGGCTCATGCTATGCCAGAGGCTGTTTCATCGAATTCCCCAATAAAATCTCCAAAATTCTTCAAAATGCACCTGGAATCACTAATCATAAAGGATGGGATTTAAGGGAATATGATGAAAAAATGCAAAGTAAGGCATATAGTCATGATAAATCGAGAGAAAATATATCTAAAATCATGCCTAAAACTATGCATATTTCATGTGCATCAAAATACCCCAAACTGAAGATTTTGCTTGTCCTCAAGCAATCAGAAGAGAAAAGAAGGCGTGATTTCAAAAGGAAGTAAAACAATTCCGACGCATAAGATTCTCGCTAGGTTTCTCCCTTGTGGTGTCCCAGTTTAGGCATCCTCTTATTCTTCCTTAAAAACTGCATAGACTCTAATCAATTTCCTTGTCAGTAGTTTTGTTATAAAAGTCACAGGAATAATTTTGCAACTGGCCTCCATTCCTTCTGTCATTCGAGGAATTCAGTTAAAGATTGAAATGTGGAAAACAATACCTGATATGCAGACCCATTACCTCTTGTCTCCACTAATGTGCATAAGCCATCAAGCTAGGATCACTAGGACTTATTCGTGTTGTATTGAGGCTGGGTAAAGGTTGTCAAAGAAGGGTGGATGGTTTTTGCAAGGGTCAATGGCTTGTGAACTTGATTTCCTTTGTTTTTGTTTATGAACAGCATGAGACAGTGTAAAGGCTGTTTGACCTTGTATTTTTTACGGTCTCATGTTGTTCAGTAACTATGTCCCAATACTTTAGCCATTCTTGATGTAACCACTAATTCCAACAGATGGATTGGTTTTGTGTTCCTTGGTGGAGTATGATTTCCCAGATATTGTCCTTGCCCTTCCTCCCTTTCTTTATTTTTGTTTTTCTTTTCTTTTTTTCTTCTTCCCATATGTTTTGCATTTTCTTTTTCTTTTTCAAGGGGAGGATGGCGTTTGTGCATCTGGTGGCGTTTTGAAATTTGCACTGGCTGAGTATGGGTCATTTCTTTTTCTAATCATGATCAAATCTTGCTCGTAGGCTCATCAACAGTGTGAGGCTGTTTGAAGGAGTTTGTGCCCTTAGACACTAATGGCCCTTGCTTATGGCTGCAAAGGGTTGAGGGCGGACTGTGCAGGGTAATTGAATGAAATGGGGGCCATCTTGATTGGCTCAAATGGGGTTGCAAGGGTTTGAGTGAGGTGCGGGTTGGTGTAGTCTGTTTGGTGTGCCAAAGATGGCTTAGATCCTTTCCTTTCTTGTAGACTTTGCTTGAATTTCGCCTTGACAGAAGTAATGGCCTGTTCTAAGGTAAACAGGCTGAGCCTGTTTGTTTAGAAAAATTCCTTAACATGGTCCTTCTCTTGACAGAGTTCATGGAATGCAGTTGCTTGATTATTCCTGTTCTGTTTTGGAAGAAAAATAAGACAAGTCATAAGATTGTGGTCTTGAGCAGAATATAAATGGAACAAGAGAGAGTGCATAAATATAAAGACAGGCTCACATTGGGAGAAACAAAGTGAAAATAGATGAAAATCGAAATTGCATTACATGAACATTAGAAAGCATAATTGCACCCTAAAATACCCCAAATTGAAAAACTTGCAGTGTTCTCACTGCAGAAACAAAATAAAAATAGGGTGCAATAACTACAAGGTCATATAAATAAAAGAAACACACTGCCGAAAACAAAAAAGATAAGGTCTAGGCTAAGTTAAATTGACACAAAAATATCCCAAACTGAAAGTCTAACTATGTGTAGTGGGGTTAGTCTAGACTAGTTCTGTGCTGCAGGATCGGGGGAAAGTTAGTTTCTGGGCCTTTTCTTCCCGGATGGTGGTTGAGGTTGTGCTGGCGGTGCCCTAGTCAGTGCCCTTGCCATGTTGAGGAGGTTGGTGAGGGTTTCGGTCAATTGCACTTCCTGGCTCGTGTATTGGTTATGGAATTCTCGCATGACACGGGCCTGTGTTTCTCCATTCCTCCTCAGTTCTGCGATGCCCCGAGTGATGCTAGTGCGCATTTCCCCCATTGAGCTTGTGAGGCGGATCTTTTGGGCAGAAATGCTCTCTTGGAGGCGCTGCTGACATTCCCCCTAAGCATTGAGGGTCTCTTGTGGGCGGTTTTGGTTTTGAGGATTGGAATGATCTGTTGACCAACCAATCCTGCATTTGCTCTAGGATATCCAGCAATTGGTTTCGGGTAACAGCCTGGGCCTGTGCCTGAGGCGGTGGGGCTGCTAGAGGGGCTCCCTGTGGCTACGGTTGGTCCGTATTATTTTGGGGCTGTCCCTGAGGCTGTGCCTCGCCCTGTGCCACGTCTACTCCGACAACCTTTTCCTTAGGCTGTGGTGCGGGGAGGTTAAGGCGGTTGAGAATGGTGCCGTCGATCCAAACCGTTCCTTCAACTTCCTGGAACTGGGTGAGAGGGATGCCAAAGTGTCATGCCAGTGCTGTGATTATCCCCGCACCTGGAAGGTACTGGGCCTTCGTTTGGCAATCCAAAAATGGCGTTGAACTAGGTGACCGTGAGGACCCTATTCTCGTTGCCCAACCTGAAGCGGGCAAGTCCATCGTGGCGCGGCATGGGTGGCTGATAGGAGAGTGAAGAGAAGAACTCACGGGCGAGGTCTTCGTAAGTTTCCTCTCCCAATGTGGGAAAGTTAAACCACCCAATGGGTCGAAGCAACTACCTGATGCTGTTGCAAAGGCCGATGTGGCGGAGGGCGTTCATGTCGAGCCATTTGCTAACAAGCACAATCTGAGATTGTGCTCGTATCCACGCCCTCTTGTGGTCGGCACTTACTGCCCGGAAAACGAAGGGTTGGATGTCGGCCTCATGTCCGGCCTGTTCATCTTCCTATTGCTCTGCTTCTTCCTCCTCGCCTTCCCTCTGTTCCTCTTCTTCCTGTGCTTTGCAAGGGGGTGGGGTCCTGGGTTCGCGAGGGCGATCCTGGTTGCGTTTGGATCGTCCCTCGTGTGTTGGTGTGAGGGCGGCAGTTGAGGGGCAGACTGTGGAGGCGGGTTTGTATTTGGAGGTGGTGGAGCCGGTGCGTGGGCGTTTGGTCGGGCGGGTGGGGGTTGTGGTGAGGTTAGGGGTTGTTCGTGTGGTGGATGATGTGGTTTGAGAGGTGTCGGGTATGGTGGTTGTGGGTTCTGTGGGTGGTGTAGGCAGGGCAAGTAGGGGTGGGGGTTGGGTGTTTTGTGGTGGGTAGGGGCGAGCGAACTCGCTTATTAGGATTTGGAGGGGAGGTAGGTCTGGGTGTAGTTGAAGTGGTGGGGGGTTGATGGGCAGGTTACGATGGACGAATTGAAAAAGGGGGCAGTTGATGGTGTAGGTTCCAGTGGGGTTAAGGGGTGGGAGAATAGAAAGGGGTCGGGTTGGTGAAGAAGGAGGGGTCGTGGGTGGGGTGTTTTTGTTTCCGCCGACCATGATGGTGAAGGGAGCAATTTTTGGTGTTTTAGGGTTTGCAGCAGTGGGTAGCGGAGAGGAAGTGTAAGTTTCCCTAGAGCTATTATGACACTCATAATATGCACAACAAGCAGCGGAAGCAAGGGAAACAGACCAAGAACCATGTGAAGCACGCAAAACCGAATAACAATTTTACATACCTTATGTGGTTGAGGTCTTTCACTCAACTGAAGTACGGAATCAGCAAGAGCAAGACAACGGCCTGGCTCCTCTACGGTATCCACACGAACCGTG
>JAKUCV010000787.1:0-30013 GCA_028386065.3 Turnera subulata
TATAATAGGTACCGCAAGGTTTCAGCTTACTTTCCCTACAAGTAAAAGGAATCCTACCTAGGCTAGGTTTCTCCTTACTTGTCCACGCCAACTCAAACTTAAGGCGGCCAACCCTAGTCCAAGTCAGAATGGGCCAGCCCACACGCACACCTACTCAAACTAGGAATCCTGTGTGCCTTGGAATTCCTAGTGCGTGACAGTGACCATGTCAAATAATCTAATTAACCATGGTTTAGGGATATATTCATAAAGTAAACGCCAGAATTTAAAAGGTGTATAAGTAATGATTTGGATTTTGGCATATTATGATCATCTGGCTGGAAATCCCTGTGGCGTATGGTGTGATAAATAGAGTTTTGCCCTGACAATCTGGCCGGGCGGTAAAATATATAGAGTTAATTTGCAGCTTGGTTGGATTAATTGGGGGACGAATTAACCTCCCTGCTCTCAATTTTAAGTTTTAACCCCCCCAAACGCCATGATTTGAGCGGGAAACTGGAATTGACATTTTCTAAAAGTAACACCCAAAAAGGTTTGAGAAGAGATTTTTCTTAAAGTCTGTGTGCTTTTTTCTGATTTAGACTTTACTTTACCACGTGATTTTCTCAAATAGAATTCCCTGAAAAGTAGAACTAGTAATAGTAGTATAACAGTGACTAGAAAAACAAGGAAAGCCAAGGTACGGAATCATGAAAGCAGACACATCCAATCATATTCAGGATCGTTGACATCAAGAAATTGGCATGTTCAAGCAACGGTTGAGTGAAGAAAGGATGTGTCTTTTTATGAAGTTATATATATATATATATATACACTATATTTTCACGTCGAATCATGTATACTATATGTAAGCATTTTTAGCCATATGTATATGTGGCAATCCAAATTTTTTCTTAGAAAAAAGGTGGAAAAGAGACAGCAATCTGGATAGTTGGCTTTTGCATGTTGAATTTGGATGGGAAACAAATGATGCCCACCATCTTTATATCATTTGGTCTTGCCCCAAATGGCCATACTATCATTAATCCTACGATCTTAATCATGTCGTTTGATTTCCATATATATCCGTAGATGATTCGCTAGAACCATTATTTTTAATAAAAAATAGTTTCGCCAATATATATGCATGGTTTCATTCTCATATGTGAATTATGGCTTCTTCTTTTTTGAAAAAACATATAAAAAAAGAAAGCAACTTCCCGCACTTCTTTCGCATTAACCCTCTCCTCCTAATTCTTTTTGTTTGTTTTATTTGCCGCGTTATATGTTCATCAGTGAAATTCCTTTTTTTTTTTTGATGCAAACGAATTATTTTATTGCTCAGAAGGTCCTGTACAGAGGTGGTATGTTATGAAAGCGTAGTGCAAAAGGTATAAAAAACGATGTTACAGTAAGCTCCAGTTGGTGTGTCAGTCCTACAGCAACACAAGGCTGGCACCCCGCCGGTGACGCGGTTCCTGCTTTCAGCTCAACCACATGCTAGACAATTAAGTTTCCTTCGTCTTCCTTTCCAGTAGATAACAGATGCTGCATTTGAGATCACGTAGGATGCACTGAACGGGAAGTCTGGGTGAAGACTCTTGATCCACACCGTCGCGTGAATTAAGCTCAAGTCCACCAAACTTTCGCGATCTGCAGCCTTGTTCTCAAAAATTTTCCTATTTCTTGCAAGCCATAAGGTCCATAGCGTAGAGTAGCAAACCATAACCCACAGCGATCTACTGCCTGGATATGGTGAAAGAAATGCCCACTGTAGCAGAAAATCCTGGAGAGAAGCTGGAGGGACCCATATCACACCCCACCACCTGCAAATGCTGGTCCAAACATTCCATGATACAGGGCAAGATAAGAGTAGATGGTCAATAGATTCTACACATCGCGAACATAGAGGGCACAACGAATCAGCTAGCGGGATAATTCCCCGGTATCGAAGCGCCTCCTTAGTCGGGATCCCATTGTTAACTGCAAGCCAGATCCAGCACTCTACTTTGAAGGGGGAGAGGGCCAGCCAGGGATATGGCTTGTACCTCCTTAAATTTCGACGTTTATAATAGAATTCCCTCCCTGCACTTACTGAATATTCGCCATCTTTAGCCGCCGTCCAGATGCGCCTATCTTCTTGTGAAGGCTGTAGAATACAAGAAGCTATATCAGAGCCCATGTCGTCTACTGCTTGGGCCTCCCATTCTCTTAGTTGTCTTCTCCAGCATTGTGACCATAATGTCTGTGTATCCACCATACTCATACATTCAGCCACGGTCATATCTTGGCACAGGGAGATAGAATACAACCTTGGGTATCTCAAGTACAGAGGGCCTCGACCAGTCCAATCATCCATCCAAAAAATAGTGTGTACCCCAATACCAACCTGAATACGGGAGCCTTCCCACATCGGACAACCAGTGGGGTTCTCCGGGGAACCTGATCTTATGATGTTGCGCCAGGTCGTGGAGACCTTTTGTTCCAAAAAGCGTGGGGTAAGCGAAGAGGCAGGGTCTGCACATTTGTTCCGAATGAAGACTGCCCATTCTTTCTCCGGGGCCTTTTTGTAACTCCACAGCCATTTGAAGAGCAAGCATTGATTCATAACTAATACGTCGATGATCCCCATACCACCATAGTCCTTTGGAGCTGCAATGTTCTTCCATGCAACAAGGCAGAGTTTGCGTCGGTTATCAAGACCTCCCCAAAAGAAATTTCTTTGAATCTGAATTATTCTCTTGGCAACAGCAGTCGGGATTTGGAAGATTAACATGTAGTATATTGGCAAGCCACTTAAAACTGATCTAATCAGAGTCACGCGGCCTCCAATTGAGAGATACTTGCCTCTCCAAGATTTCAGTTTATTGACAAACTTGTCCAGCACCGGCTTCCATGCATCGAACTTTCGCATGTTCGCCCCAAGAGGGTACCCAAGATACTTGAAGGGGAGGTTCTCCACTTGACTATGTAGCATGGCCGCGATAGATGATACCTCGTTTTGCTTCATGGAAATACCGATAACGCTGCTTTTGGCAAAGTTAATGTTAAGCCCAGATAAAGCAGCGAATATCTGAAGGCACCTCTTGAGATTGCGGAGGTACAAGGGGTCTGGAGGGGAGAATAGAAGTGTATCGTCTGCATATTGCAGAATCGAAACCGGAACATCTTGTAACTTCTTGGATGAGATCAAGACTACGAGCCTTTGTCAGGATACAGTGAAGACCCTCTGCCGCGATATTGAATAAAAAGGGGGATAAGGGGTCCCCTTGTTTGAGTCCTCTTCCGGTAGAGAATTCTGCTGATGGCGACCCATTAACCAGGACTGATATACGTGTTGACGAAATACACTCGTGAATCCACTGCCTCCATTTCAAACCAAAGCCCATGGCCTCCATGACCTGCATCAAATAAGCCCAATCTACCGAGTCGTATGCTTTTTTGAAATCAATTTTCCAGAGAATTGACTTGTGCTTGCTCTTCTTTAATTATGTCACCACTTCGTTAGCAAAGAAGGCCCCATCCATAATATTTCTCCCTTCTATAAAGGCGGTTTGTTGTCTTCCAATCAACTCCGGCATCACTCTCTTTAGCCTAAGCGAGAGAACCTTTGCATCAATCTTGTACGACCCATTAACCAGTGTTATAGGCCGGAAATCATCTAGGGAATCAGCCCCAGGTTTCTTTGGAATAAGGGTCAAATAAGCCGTGTTTGCGCCTTTAGGCAATTTACCATTCACCTCAAATTGCTTCAGCATTCAAACAAGTCATGCTTGATGAGATTCCAACATCTTTTGTAGAAGGAAAAGCAAAAACCGTCCGGCCCGGGTGCCTTTAAACTGTCGCAGCTCCACACCGCTGATTTCAACTCATCCATTGTAAACGGTTGCTGGAGCGTGACAGCGGAACTCGGGTCCAATTGCCGGAACTGAATGGAGCCGATCGAAGGCCTAGTTCTGTTGGGGTTGCTGTATAGGCGAGCAAAGAACCCTCGACATTCAGCCTTGACTTCCTCTGGTTCACACACCAATCCGTTTGCAGCTCTAATGCTATCAATCCGATTCTTCCTGCCCCTATTACAAGCCGATAGATGGAAAAATCTCGAGTTACGATCACCAAGTTTGCACCAGTTAATGCGTGCTTTCTGTCTCCATAGGCTTTCATGTTGTCTTGTCTTAGTATCAAGCTCTGCACGCAGGTCGTTGACCGATGCTTGTTCTTCGATAGACAGACCTCTATGATCGGCCGCTTTATCCAGATCGTCCAATTTAACGAAACACCATCTATTAGTTGAGAGAGCCATGGAATATAACGGTGGAGAATTTAAGATAAAAAGACTAAAATGATTATGTTTTTTTGCTAATTAACTCACAAATTGATGATGTCAGCACAGCAAATGAGGAAGTATTAGAAGTGCCACTTTTATATACAGGTAGAACTTTTTTTTTTTTTTCATCCAAGAATTATGCACTAAGTCTTCACTCTACTAACAGCCATAGTGGATGAGTCTTCCAATACAGATGTGGTAATTAATTAATCAATTAATAATTTTCTATTTTAACTTTTTTTTGATAATATTTTCTATTTTAACTTGAAGAAACTAAATATATAATACCCGTTAGCTTACTATATAAAAAAGATTATGTGCCTATATCATTATTCAAAGATGTATATGATATTAGCAAATGAATATTTTATTAGTACATTGGAAACAAAACACATTCCAGAAAGAAACTACTACACCCAAAACCCTCCACCTTGAGCTGATAACCTCCTGCACAAAAAATTGAGGGAGAATTATGTTACAAGTATGTTGGCAGCTACAATTTATAATTTTTTTTAGTCCTATTGCTTTAGGAATTTGTTACATAAAATCCGTAGTAAGGGGTAACGTGTGAACAAAATATGAAAGAATAATAAGTTACAGAAAGCGAAATTAACCCACAGAAGGAAGAAAGGACAAACTGCACGTACATAAATTTCTACATCAATCACCCACAAGTAATCCACGGTTCATTTGACACCCTCACACAAAGTATATACAATTAGAAAGATGGAGAGAAGATCAGACATGTACGCCTGTAATATTAAACGTGTGGAAAATGAGAGCTTGGATTGACTATATTGTTGATTTAGTGGAGTGTAAGTGTTGCTTTCCTAATTATGCATCATATATATATATATATGACTAACTGTACATGCAACTTGCTTTCAAATACTAATTAGACCAAGTAATATTGGTTTTTCTAATGTTAGTTAAAGTTGTAATCGAGTTGAGAGCACTGGTTCTTGTAAGTTTCCAAGACACTCAATGAGACCTGTGGTCCTTTCATGAGTACACCGCAAGCTAAATTCACACACACACACTCTTTCTCTCTCCCCTTCCCTCCGAAATTATACACAGCACTTTGCCAAATAAAGAAAAGCATCCTCTTTTGTCTGGGTAGAGTAATAAAGAAAGCCATCTCAATTTATATAGAGAGGCGAGCGAGAAACAAAGGTCCAACCTAATTCAAAGCTTTGTTGTGATACTGAGAAAAGGTCTGTGTGAATTAGAGGATGGGGCATCATCAATGCTGCAGCAAACAGAAAGTCAAGAGAGGGTTATGGTCTCCTGAAGAAGATGAGAAGCTAATACGATTTATAACGACCCATGGCCATGGTTCTTGGAGTTCTGTTCCAAAGCTAGCAGGTAGTAGCATTCTATGAATATGCCAATCCTTTCTCTCCTTTCTTTTTTTTCTTTGTCTTTTTTGTTTGGCGTTTTCTCAAGGATCAGCTACATATTTGGCTTGATGATCAGGTCTGCAAAGATGTGGGAAGAGTTGCAGACTGAGATGGATCAACTACTTGAGACCGGATCTAAAAAGAGGTTCATTTACTGCTCAAGAAGAGAGGACTATCATTGATATTCATAGAATGCTGGGGAACAGGTGGGCTCAAATAGCTAAGCATTTGCCTGGCAGAACTGATAATGAAGTCAAGAACTTTTGGAATTCATGCATCAAGAAGAAGCTTATCGCTCAAGGGTTAGATCCTAACACTCATAATCTCCTCTCCACAAAGTATAAACATAAGATTAACAGCGGCTTGGATAGTACCCAACAAAGATCCACTACTAGTACTCCAGTTTTCACTGTCAGTTCAAAGCTGCAGGAAGACTACTACTCCATGGACGTGAAAACATCATTTCTCCCATTCTCTTCTGTGCCTCTTATTTCTGATCATTCTAATTCTTCCCGTCCTCAACCCGTACATGATCAATCCTCAACCTCACCGTCCTTGTCTGGATATCATCGAAACCCTAATATGCATATGCAAGCGCCTAGCTTGGAGTGCGCAAGCCATTCTTCAGTGGGAGGGAATCTCCCAATATCTTCTTCTTCACATAATATTTCAGAGTTTGGAATAATCCTAGATGATAATGCTTGGGGCCCCGAGTTTGCACCAATTATTCAAGCCGCAGGACAAGGAGAAATGCCATCGCAGCCGCTGCGAGTACTTGACGATGAGGTTGAGAAAGTTGATGATTTTAGGGGATCAGGGCAGCATATGGATGCTTCATTTGAAAGCTCCGACTTTGAACTTGATCTTATGGAGTCTGCTCTGATGACTTGTGGGATGTATTACAATGCATGGGATTCATGGACGTTGCAAGGGAAAAATAACGGGGCATGACATGGCATGCATGGTGTGAGATTCTATGCCATACCAGCTGGGACGAGTTCAGGAGAAAAAACAAGTAAAAATTGAAAGAGTGGAATCCATCATATATATGGAAGGTAAGTAATTTTGGGGAAAAATTATATTGTAAATAATCTTGTGAAGGAAATGGGATCAAGTGATGGAGTTATTTGTAACAGTATTTTCATTACCAGGTGCGTGAGCTAGCTAGTTGCACAACTTCCAGTGTGATGAACTTGTATAAAAGAACTCATATAGTCTTTGTATTCATCATATTCGCTGTGGATCTTTCTTTCTACCTAGAGTTTCTTCCATTTTTTTTCCTGTCATTTATTTCTTTTGTAAATATATACCATATTGAAAATTCAATTGAATCCCCATGGCATTTATATCTCAATTTATAGCTATTCAGTATAATTTTTCTTTGATAATATTAAAAATGTTATGGTGAAAAAAATTTAATGGGAAAGTACATAGTACTAAATGGCACCAAGAAAAAATCCTTTACTAAATTCTCTTGGCTTAAGTGGCATCATCATTGATTATGAGATGCTGATGAGATAATTAGCTAGGAAGATATATATCTCTATGACAATATTAGGTGACATAAACCTTGATCTTGTTCAGTATATATTTCACTTTATTATAGAGTGATTTCTGTATGTAATAGCAGAGAACTTATGAGAGAGTGATGTGCAAGTGGCTCAAACATTTTAAATTCTTTGGATGGACATTCTCCAAAAAGAAACAAAAAAATGTTTGGATGAAAAAGCAAATAAGTTACCAATATATATGTCACGTGTAAAGTCTATGAATCACTGAGCCACACGCCTACTAAAATGTGAAACTTATTCATGGAATAAAGTGCATTGGGCGTCATAAAATTCTTAGCCAAAACTATTCGAGTCCTATAACTCTTATTTTGATAATCAAGTTCTAAACATTTATTAAATAAATTAATCAAGTTCTATGTAGTTGTTCCGTCCAACTTTATATTGCTCAGGGATTGGTTTGTCCTTTTATAGGCAAAAAGGGATGAACTATAATCCCAGAGAGAGGTAAAAAGAAAGTATGTATCCAAAAAGATACGTTTACAATACCCTATATATGTTATTAAGTCCGTCTTTAAACGTTCAATTTAAAAAAAAGAAAGAAAGCATATCTGTACATTGACTAGACTGTAATTTGTAGATTTGGAAGGATTCACCACTCAACAAGAATTGGGCTTCGACTTTGCGCTCATGTTTAAGGAGGGAACTCCGACAAAAAAAAAGGCTTGAGGGAACTGCAATAAACCTACAAGAAACCCAAGATTGTACAAACCCTCTATAGTTTAACCCTTTACCACATGATTTCTCTCATAAAACAACGGCGCAAGTCCAATTTGTAGGAATCAATATTGCTGGTGTTATAAATTGTGGGCTTTATTTGGTGGACCATTTAATTTAGGGGTCAAAATTACATGTCACGGATTGGATTGGTGTCGTGTCAAAAATTAACTGAGTTTTGGAAAAATAGGATCAACATTAATCCGATCCATTTGGTTAGCAAGTTGGGTTCGTTTTGACCCATTTATTTGTAAGTCTTTAAGAAAGAAAAATGCATCAGATTCAATTGTGTCGTCAATCATCACCCATTGACTTCAGATCCCGAACACTCTTGGTTATATCCTAGTATTAAACCCCAGCATGTTTGTATTAACCCACATATTATTTGTTTATCGAATATATTTTTTTAGGAGTATACTAATAAAATGTGATAACTTAAGCTGACCAATCCAATCTATTATATTATAAAATGGTAGAGACTTAGTTCTAGAGCTCTACTATATCGAAAAGTAATAAAGTAAAGAAATATTTTGTTAATTAAAAAAATATGTATATCAAAAGTTTATAATTTTTGAGAAACCATGCATTTGCATTAATCAGAAGCTTCAATATTTACAGCACAATCAATGCACGAAAGACCCTCCTCTCCCAGACACAAGCGTTGGGAGTGGGCACCTTCATGTGCTAACAAGTGTGCAACCTTATTCATATTCCTTCTCATAAAAGAAACAATAGAAACATCAAAAGACAATAAACTAATGATATCAGCCATGATGAGACCCGTCTGGTTATGTGGCAATTGGTGAGAGATTATGGCTTGTGTGAGAACTTGGCAATCAGTTTCCCAGTGGATTTTTTGGATACCCTAAGCAAGTGCATGTTGAATTCCCTCTCCACCAGCCAGTGCTTCCCCGCAGAGAGGGTCGATCCGACCCTGGACATGTTGGAATCCACAGAACACCACTAGGCCTTGATGATCACATGCTACCATGCCAATGCCACTCCCTGTTGTCCTGTAAGCCGCGTCAGTGTCGAGTTTCGTAATGCTCTGTTCCGGCTTCTTCCAACGACCTGCATGTGAGGGCGTAGGCGTTGATCTTTGCACTGCCTCGTCAGTGGTCTCCTTATGGTACTCCTGCAATAAAGTTTGCTATGTGTCCTAGACTTGATTCCCCATTAAAGAACACCTTCTAGTTCCTCGCTTTCCAGAGCAGCCACATCGTCATGGCTGCAAGCCTAAAAGCCGCACCTGACAGTTGTGCTTTAAGATCAAGTAGCCAATCCCTCATAGATGACAAAGAAGACGATGGCAGACTTATAGATGAAGCACTCCACACTCCCCTTGCCCAGCTACAGTTCTTAAATAGTTGCAGGCTGGATTCGTTAGTGGTGCCGCACGTAGGACATCCGGGCTCAACTGTAATCTGGCGCAAGAGTAAATTATCCTTTGTTGTAAGGGCATCGTGGCTTAACCTCCATAAAAACATACGAACCCTGGGTGGAACTTAAAGAAACCAGACCCATCACCACCAGCTTGCTGGATCCGCGTTACTTGGGCTGTGCGGAACGCCAACTGTGACATCAGGTATAGGTAGCCACTCCTAACCGAGTACCATCCATCTTTAGTGAATTTCCAGGTGAGCTTGTCCACCGGTAATCGATAACTTAGTGGGATTTGGCATATAGACTTCGCCACTTCACGGCCCAATAAATGGCTGATAAAACTTGATCGCCACATCTTTAAGCCCGCATCAATCAACTCGCTAACCCGAGCATCTGCAGTTAAGCTAGCACCATTCCTTGAGTTAGGGAGCAGAAGAGCATCTCCAACCCATTTGTCAGTTCAGACACCTATTGATTTCCCATTGCCAATGGACCAAACATATCCATCCTTCATCATATCACGGGCTTGGATGATACTGCACCAGGTGAAGCTTGGATTGTGCCCTAAAGAAGCATGTGAGAAGCTAGTGTGCTAATGATACTTTGCCTTGAAGACTTGCGCCAGCAGGGAGCCAAGACACATCTGTAATCGCCATGCTTGTTTCGCTAACATGGCAATATTGAACTTGTTTAGTTTCCTAAAACCCAACCCTTCCACTTTCTTAGACAGACAAAGCTTATCCTAGGCCACCCAACAAACACCCCTTTGAACCTCTGCATGCCCCCACCAAAATCACCTTGTAGCACTCTCCATCTCATTACATATGTCCTGAGCAAGTAGAAAACAACTCATCACATATTTTGGGATACTTTGAACCACAGACTTGATTAGTACTTCCTTTCCAGCCCTAGATAGAACGGTTTCCTTCCAACCATCTAGTTTCTTGCAAACCCGATCTATAATCGAACTGAAAATAGCCTTCCTTTGATCGATCTACCACCGTGGGAAGTCCTAAGTACTTCTGAAATCGGTCCACTACCTTAATTCCTGTCCTGAATTGGACTTCAATTGCAAATTGTTCATCCATATTTTGGCTTAGGGAGAATTCCGATTTATCAAAGTTGGTTCTCTATCCAGATGCTTCCTCATAAGTCTATATGATGAATTTGTAAATGATTCATATGATTATTATATTATTTTTATGATTAACAAACATTGTGATAAGTATTTGTGCTACTTAAGTTTTTGGCAAAACTATTTGGTTTCGTGCAGAAACCAAAACACATGAAGATTTGGCTTCACCGAGCTGCAAACTAAATTGTCACCTTTAGAAAGTTATTTGTGTGGTCCCGAAAAGTAGTTGACAATTAAACATGTCAACCAACGATTATACTTGCAGCCCAAGGGTCAGAAAAAGATCTGAAAAGTGGTCCTCACATCCTCTTTCTGCTCAAGGAACTCCGGTGAACCTCACTTACCATTTTTGGTAACCTTTTTGAAGAAAAGAAGTTGTTGCTCAAGTTCCTTCCAGATTTGGCTCGTCTATGTGGGCTGTTTTAATTGGAGAAGCAAGAAGTCAATTTTTATGTCACCTATATGCCAACTAGCCGTTATGAGACAAACATCCCCATCCTTAGAATCTATATATTAAGGACAGAAGCCTCACTACACTTCAACCTAGCCATTGAAAAGATTCTAAGTTGTGAAAAGAACTTACCTTTGTGAGAAAATCTTTGTGTCGAAACTTGTAACTTCTTGAGTGAGTCACTCTTGAAGCTTTCCATATAAAAAGGGTTCTTATCAGCAGGATTAGGGGGTTAATCTTGTTGGGTAAACAAAGCTAGGTTCAGCTTTGGATTAGATTTGCAAGTTTAGCCCGTGAAAAACTTGTGTATATTGTAGGTTTTTGGTTCGCCCGTGAAAACCAAATTAGTGAATAGTTAGAAATCGTAAAGGGGGACCTTTAGGTAGTGGAATGAACCACTCTAAATCGCCTCTGTCATTATATTCTGGTTTTCATTTCAATTTTCTTATACTTTGCATTCGGCTGCATCTAAAAACTAAATCTTTATAGAAACAAAAATTAGCTAATTCAACTTCCTCTTAGCATTTTTGGGCCAACAATGAAAACCATTTCTAGTGATTAAAATTATTTTTATTCAATGAAGTAATTTAGTAAGTTACTTTGTTACATTTATATCTTTTTCATATTTAAGGAAGTAATTATCCTAAAAAAAATCTGTTCATGTTTCCATATAGTTAGATATGATTTGTGTCTTGATTTTTTTTTTTTTCATCAAAAGAAAGGTGTTTGCGATTTGGTTCCTTTTAAATATTGTTCCATTTAATTAAATATGATTTGTATAGTTTTCCTCCCGAAACTTTTTCATGATTTAGGCTCTTCCAGTTCACTTGAATATTTATTTGTTTAATTTGACAAGACTGACTATTGATACACGCTAAGACATAACTACAAGAAATTATCTCAAAAAATGCTTCCTATGAATTTAGTATTTATATTTATTTTGATGAGATATAAATTAATTGTGACAAAATACTCTTAGGAAATAAGATAGAAATTTTTCATTATAACTCCATTTACATTTATCAAAAAATTTCTTAACTTGATAACATCATTTGAAATAGTTTTTTTTAAAGTTTTTATACAAATAGCTAAACAAATAAACTCAAATATACTCAAATATGATAAAATCAAATTTAATAATTTTCTTCCACTATATACAACTTCTCCATAAGGGTTCTTTGTAGCAAATCGGCACCTTCATACCAACTTGTTCACTATCCGCGATGTATGCAGCTAAAGCCAACAGAGGAGGGAAACAAGTGGTTTTTAAACTTGGTGATTGGCTTAGTTTGCAGCCGTTGAGGAAAGCACTATTTCCTAATTAAAGGAAGACCAAACTTGATGCTAAAGGAGAACGAGCATTTCAAGTGTTGGAGAGACTTAATGATAATGCATACAAGATTGACCTACATGGTGAGTATAGAATCTCTGTTATATTTAATGTATCTGATCTTTCTCATTTTGATATGGATGCAGATTTGGGGATGAATATTTTTAGGAGAGAGAGAATGATGCGAGCATGCATCTTTTTAGGAACTGAGACTTTGGAATTGGAGATCATGGCGATATTATTTCGATGCTAACTAGGCCAATTACTTGGTCAAGAGCTAAAAAAAACTTAAAGCTAGATTTTAAAGTCTTTGTGAGCCGAGTTATGGACGACATGTTTGAAGAGACAACATGGAGGGAATCCATCAATATGCCGAAAAATGAGAATCGGCCCGTTACTTTGCTATTAGTGGAAAGCCCAAGTTAAAGAGTCCAATCCAACATTATTTAGGCTGTTGTCGTGTTATTTTAATTTGCAAAGGCCTCATTTGACTGTCTTATTTTCTAGCTTCAGTTAGATTAATTAATTATGGACAAACAAACAGGTCCCTCCTTTTAATTTTGTGTTTTTTTTTTTCTCCGTAGACTAATTTTGTGTTTGTTTTTTCACCGTAGACTACATATAGCCTACTTTTAATGTTAGATATCAACTTTTACTATTTTGAAAAACTGTTTGGCTCAGCTAGTATTTTCTGACAAGAGAGGATTCTACCTCATCTTATTCTTTCAGGAATTGATTTTATTTATCAAGTTTTTTTTTAATTTTTTGCCATTTATTCTCTTTCTTTTTTTTCCTATTATCTAAGTTTCTAATTGCAATTTTCAGTTATGGATTTAGTTAGAAGTTTATAAAACTAGGGTTTTAAATCTTCACCTATTTGGGGGTTTTCGAATTCTGAAACTTTTTCTTGATTGGTATTCTGCATCAGGGAACGTATAGGACGAGAAAGGTATCACCGGCAGCATCCATAAGACAGTCATACTGAGAGCCGGAAGAAGAATCACCCTTGAGCGGGCTTGAAGCTGGAGAAGAGCGGGCTCGAAGAAGCAGGCTAGCCTCAAACGTGGACCATTTTTTGCTAAGGTTCGAGGCAATCGAAGAAATCCTTTTCTGAAACTGTTTCTTGTTTGGCGGACCAAGGGAACCTAAAAAGGTTGTAGACCTACGCCCACAGTGCTCTCTGTGAGAGTAGCAAGGCTAGCAGCGGAGCCTGGACCAGTGAGATCAATAGGGGGCGAAGGGAGAGCCTAGAGATGACTCCTGATGATGGGAGACCTTCTCCGTTGAGAGGAATGGAAAGAGGACTTGGGAGATTGGGAACGCTTCTCTCCGGCCATAGGAAGTGAGTCATACTTATCAGAACACAACCCAAGTGTAGGAAAAGGGAACCTGGCGTAAAGCAATAGTAGAAAGAAAATAAAAGGAAGTAGATGGAACCTTGTTGAAAATAATGTTTTTGCTAACATCTCTTTATCTCATTCAGGTTTTGATAATGACAAATTAAGATGATCATTATTATGGACCAAAAAGAAATAATCAAGACCAAGCCTTATGACATCAAAGAGTTCAAGAATGGATGTGAATGGATGTGACAAGATCAAGCAAGAAGAAAAAGATGAGTTAGGAACTCAATTTTGTACAAGGTTAAACATTCAATGTCTCTAAGTTATTGGCTCAAACAAAATCACTTTTACTCATGCATCAAGTTGATTTTATTTCAATCATATTTATGTCTTCCGAGCCATGAACATCGATNGTTGGTTCCAACTGAAGCTCCTGAAATTTTTCAGAAATAAAAAACATGGTGGAGTTAGCCGTACCATAGTAGGAAGCTCGCAGAGTTTGTTGATGATCCAGGAATATGACTTCCTCCATAGGGGTAATAAAGAATCGGGACGAATAGATTTCGTCTACAAAGACAAGGCGAGGAATTCTTCCTAGCTCCTCTGGCAATGTCCCCTGTGGCTCATTCACGATATTAAAGGACAACCGATTTCTCCTTCCTACGTTTGCACCTTCAACGAAAAAGACGGAGGAAGGGGCAGGCATTTTCTCTTTACTTTTGATTTTTTTTACTAATCTCTCTTTCTTTGAAGTTGGCTTATAATTTTCTGTCTAATGAGCTTAATCCCTGCCTTTCTTATAGAATCAAAGCTGAAATGTTCCAAGGGGTGACCCCTACCACATTTGCCTGAGATTACGAAATACTTCGACAAACAGAAACGCCAATTTCATTATTACTAACCGCCAATTTCTCAACTAATCAAGAATTTGCTTTGTTGAAAATCCGAGCCTAAAATTGCATTATTAAATTGTCACGCGACTTACTGTCTATTTAGCTAGCTATCGGAGGCTATCAAAGTCCAACCGACAAGACAATTTCTCGAGCCCGGTGCACTGACGACAAGAAGAAAATGTCTCTTAGTGGCAGAGGGATACTTATCATCTCTTGAAATTGTCACAACATCTTTCCTCTCCATAACTCGTGTATTATCCATTGCTAATTTGAGCACCCGAGGCTCTACTAAATCTGTTTTGTAGGGACAGCTCGATTCGGACGACAAGCACAGTTGAACAAGCAAGGACCTTTCATTTGAATAAAAACTTGTTTTTGTCTTTTCAATTTCTTTTTGCTAATGCCAAAAGGGGGAAAACAACTTAATATGTATGTGCACACCAAGTTCACAAAGTTCAACTTAAAATGGTATCATGGCTAAAACATAGGGGGAACTAATAAGCACATACTTCAACTTGTTTGTCATTATCAAAAAGGGGGAAATTGTTGAAAATAATGTTTTTGCTAACATCTCTTTATCTCATTCAGGTTTTGATAATGACAAATTAAGATGATCATTATTATGGACAAAAAAGAAATAATCAAGACCAAGCCTTATGATATCAAAGAGTTCAAGAATGGATGTGAATGGATGTGACAAGATCAAGCAAGAAGAAAAAGATGAGTTAGGAACTCAATTTTGTACAAGGTTAAACATTCAATGTCTCTAAGTTATTGGCTCAAACAAAATCACTTTTACTCATGCATCAAGTTGATTTTATTTCAATCATATTTATGTCTTCCGAGCCATGAACATCGATGTTCCAATATTGAACATCGATGTCCTGCATTGAAACCAAGCTTTCGAGAAGGTTTCTAAGCTTTGAACATCGATGTCCAATATTTGAACATCGATGTCCTGCACTAAAATAATTTTTCCAAAAGTAGGCAGTAGTTTATAACATCGATGTTCCATTATTTGAACATCGATGTCCTCATGACCGTTACGCTTAAAAATGGCTTTGAAGAGTTTGAACATCGATGTCCTTGTTCATAACATCGATGTCCTATTGAATCTGGTTTTAAGATTGTTTTGGGAATGTCCAAAACATCGATGTTCAGCTGTGGAACATCGATGTTATTTGGTCTCGGGTCTTGGACAATATCTTGTGGAACATCGATGTTCATTTGTCCAACATCGATGTTCTAGTGACCGTTAGCCCAATAATTCATATTTGCTGGCCAGGACATCGATGTCCACATTCAGAACATCGATGTCCTTGTGACCGTTGGACCTATAATGCTTATTCAAGGCAAGAACATCGATGTCCTAAATGTGAACATCGATGTTCAGCCGTCATGGGCAGACACACTTTTTACCTTCCCATGACAATTTGTCTAAAGATGTTTTGATTTGTTTCCCCAACAGACATATAAGCTTTTAGACATATAAATAGAGCATTTTACACCTCTGATCATCAAGTGATTTGACTCTCTACAATTTCAAGCATTCATTGTTATACATACATATCATTTTTGAGCCAATATCATTGAGAATTGAGAGTTGCCTTATAGAGCTTACTTTGTGTACTCATACCTACTCTTGAAGAGAGTTTTTGCTTTGAGTGACTCAATTGTAATCACACATCTTGAGGGAGGATTATTCCCTTGTAGTGAATTCATAGGAAGAGGGTCCTCTTTCTGTGGGAAAAGTCTTGAAGTGTTGAATCTTCAAGCAGGAGTTGTAAACGGTTTGTTAAGCACCCGGAAGCTTAACGGTGATAGTGGAATCTTCGAGAGAGTCTCTCGGAGGACTGGATTAGCCACACGGGTTGTGTGTGTGTGAACCAGTATAAATCGGTTTGCCTTTCTCTCCTTTTTAATTCCGCAATTATTATTGTTTTAAAGCTTTAATTAGTTCTTAATCGCTAATTCACCCCCCCCCCCCCCCCCCCCCCCCTCTTAGCTTGTTTGGGCTTACAAACCTTCCATGGCCTAGGATGCCCTCGGGATTGGTCCCCTCCTTTGGCCAAAGACCAAGTGATTGTGCACTTTTCTATCCCTCTTTAAGGCTCTATACATTACTCTGTCAGATCTAGAAAGAACACCAAAGTTGGCATGATTGGAGTCAAAGGGACGGATATGATTAGGATAACTCTCCCTCTATTAAACGCTCACTCAAAAGGACCTTTACAACCCAATTTTCTAAGGGTTTCTTACTTTTAGAGAGGTCACCAAAGTGGCCGAAACAAGAGTGGTGACAACAGTACACCAAAAAAATTTTAAAATGAAAGAAACTGAGGGGTTGACTTGACGAAGTTAGCTCCAGTACTCGAAGGCAGCTAGGTGGAATCAAGATAAAGGTTGGAGCTGAATGGGAGAAATATCCATCGCCTTGAAAAATTCAACCACGAACCGCGAGAAAAAGAAGGACAACACCTGCCTCAATAACCAGGAAATACATAAAAAATTAATGGGGTCAAGTATAAGATATAAAGGATTCACCCTGGCTCATGGATTCAAGAGAGCAGAAGTTTTTATAAGTTTAGAGAATAAGCTTATCCTCTTAAGTGGCCACTACTAAGGCCTCCAAAGGGATACCGAACTCATCAACAATTTCCATAAGGAAAGAAAAAGAAAGAAAGAAGGAAAGGACCCGGAATTAAGATAGAGAACAAGAGGAGCAAGGGCAACAGCCCGCTGGAGGAATGCTAGAACTAATGTAAAGAGAAAAGGAGAAGTAAAAGAGGGTAAAAGAGAAAGATGAGCTGAAAATAAAAAAGGAGAGAGAAAACTGAAACGACCGCATCCCAAAATCAAATATTCAAAACATAAATAATATTGAAAAGAAAAAAAAATGCCTTTGAGTCCAGGGATGCCAAACTCTGTGTAAAACATATCATCGACACCTCAGAATAACAAATTAAACATCGGGATGCTAAAAGACTCAAAAAGAAATCAGGCTTATCAAGCCATGTAAACACTGGCAAACCAACTGGATTAACAAGTGTTCAATCCAAATAATACAAAACAACTTCTCCATAAGTTATGCAGCAGAAATCGATAACGAGTCCAATGACAAATACAAACATATAAGTGTCAACCTATGGATCCGTCCCCAAAGGAAAGTAGGCACAGTTACCTGAATACGTCCCTGATCCACGATCAGTCAACCTGTGTGTAAAAGTGAGGGGTGAGACCAAATCACTGTCTCACCATAAACAAATAAACCAGAATATACTTATACAAATCAACCACGATCACATCGGTATCCGGAAATATCAGTCACAGTGCACAAGCAAGTCTCAGTGCACAAAACAAAGTCAGCATCAGACTTTAAATAACTTATTACAGTTATGCTTAATCTTTTATTAGGGTTGAATATTTTATTAGGGCCCTCTACTGTGTGCACCGAGTGCGGTAGCGACTGATCAATCCAGGGCTCAAACCCAAAATACCAACACATCGGAAGGGGTAAGATCTGAAATAAAAACTAACCACTAAAATACCACAAGTGGTCGACAGCTCTCTGAGGGGTGCACTCAGCAAATACCAAGACCAGGTATAAATAACCAAAGGGTACACCCACCTTCCCCAAGGCGGTGCCTCTCTAAGGAATGCTCTCAGTAACTAAACTAACCAAAGGGTGCATCCATCTAATCCCCAAGGCACTGTCTCTAGAATCTTTTTTTTTAACACATACTCCCGAGGGATACCCACTCTCGCACTCGGTGATACCAGTCAACAGCCCTACAGTAGTATTTATTACCAGTTATGACTTATGTATAGAGTGATTCTCAAAGTATGTATATAGGTGGTGTGCCACCAAAGAGAGGGTCTCTAAACTGAGCTTAAGGCTCTCAAGAATACATGATATTGGCAAAACAACACATATCATAAAACAAGGCAATACCAGCCCATAGATGATTAACATGGCATTGTCAGTCCATAACTATTAACATGGCATTATCAGCTCATAACAATTAACATGGCATCAAAGAATATATATAGAATCAAGCACACCACACAGCCAAAGCATGAATCACAACAAGCTAAAATAGGCATAAAATGCTTGCAGCATAAACCATTTACCACACTATGTACCAAGCCTATCAACCTGAGTACCGCAGGCAGTAAAGCATATAAAGGTTTATATGTCCTCACCTGAGCTATTAAGATTGTCTCAGAAAACTTGGCACACTGTCTTGCCTCGACGTATCCTATAATATAACATAAGGTCACATACTTGACAACATAGGACATGGTCGATGCATGCTAATTATGCGATTATAACACTATAACGACTTAAGCCTTCTAGCCCGATTATGTTTATTAATCGTGAGTTCTAGGCACGTCACTACAAGGGTCAGGGTCTAAGCCCAAAGGTCTACTCTCACTCTTAGTCTACAACTCCATCATGTCACGGGCCTAAAGTTCACAGGCTTAAAGCCCAACTAAGTCCAAATATCAATTGGGCCAAAGCCCACATCATCTTTGGGCCTAATGCCCAAACCATCAAACCCACTATAAAACCCACACGTCCTTGGGCTCAAAGCCCACTTATATTAAGTCCAAGTATTAAGTTGGGTCATAACATCTTATTATTGGGCCTAGCTGGATTTGTCTAACTCTCATTTAAGAGTTTTTACCCGAGTCCGAGTTATCCGTCCTAGAGGTTCTATCCACGTCGGACAAACCGACCACTCCTCTCATTTCTCCACACACGACTTTCCACTAATCCCTATACAACAATACACACGTTCATAGACATTTAAGTTAATACATGCCATATAATCAAAATACAAATGCATGACTTCATCGGGTGTAGTACCGTGATGTGCTGGAGAAAAATGCTGTTCTGCCAAATCCTTGCCAACTCGCCGGAACCGTGACTAGATCGCTGGAACAGGAAACCGGGCCGTCGGATTCCGGCCAACTCTTGCAGAAAAAATTCACAGAAATAAAAGAACAGACTCCAATCGAACTGTCGATCCCAAAACATCAACCCAAGAACAAAAACAATTCTTTTAGTCATTAAATGTTAAGAACTTGAAAGGGAAAGAGGGAGACCGGACTCTTACCGGAAAACACAGAACCCGAATTTGTTTCCACGGATTCATACCCCCACATTGACGACCACCACGACCCGAGCTGTCCAGATCCAAAGGCAACACAAACCACCCACGGAACCCGAGTCTCACGCCTCTACCCGGGAAAGGAACCACCACGGTCCGACCAACAACCCTCCAAACCACCACGGCCTGCAAATCACCCAGCCGAAAACAACACAACCCCAGCACGGCACCGTTGAGCCACTTCTGAAGTCAAAACCACTAACAGCAACCCGCAATCCCGCCGCCATCAGAACAGAACCCAGCCGACCACCACACACAAGGCATCAATCAACACCAGAACTATAAAACAAGAAAAGAGATGGAGAAAAGAAGAGTGAAACGGTGGCTTACCAGAGACGGCGACATGAAACTCGATCTAAGCCCGAGCCTCATCGCATAAGCGCACAAACCGAGAGGAACCTCGGGTTCTCTGTTACCATCCCACCACGAAAGCCTCCTCTCCTCTGTAGGTGTTAAACGACGACGGTAGAGTGAGGTAAGCGAAGGAGGAATGGTGGTGGGAAACCATTAATAGATAAGGGTACGCACGAGCCCCTATAATGCACAGTAAATACGTGTGTACGATAGAAAAGGAACCATCGGATTAAAAAATTGAAACGCTGAAAAATCGTTTAATGATTGTGAGGATCCGGACAAAAATTAATTTGATCCCTCACTACATCAAAGGAGTCCCCATCTGAAGTTTATTAAGGACAAAATCCAGGAAAAAACCTTGACATCCATTACCCGTAGCAACCGATCGTAGCGAACCAAAGATGTATGATTCGGGGGTTCGTCACAGATGGGAAGGTGTTTGGCACCCATCTGTGTCGGGATAAAATCGTGTGCAATTGGAGATCAATGTATGCCTTATGCACAAACAGCACAACAACAAAAGACAGAAAACAAAAAACAAAAGAAAAGACAAAAAATAAACACATAATTCAGCTTGAGATTCCACCACTAGAATCAACCTACGTACTCCGCCGACCGGATTCAAAGCTCACATAGTTCTTACATGGCATCACACAACAACACAACACAACTCAAAAAGAAAACACATAGTTTGTCTCGCATGTCGTCATTAAACCGAGACTACCTACGTACCCGTGTGACCAGGGTCAAAGCCACGTAGCTCTAACATGGCTACTTTATAACCATCAAAACATCATCAACAATAGCATCACAACAACACAATACAACCGCAAAAATCGAATTAAAAGGATTAGGATTACCTCTTGAAGCCCACCTCTCGCTCCTATAAGCTTTCCGTTCCTCAATAGATTCTTGACTCAGCTTCAGTCACAAAATGGTGAAAACAGAGGCCGAATCAGTGTCTGGCATCAACAAAAAGTTGTAGATCTCTCTCTAGCTTTCCACACACTCCAAGAATGCAGCAATTCGACGTCTATAGCCCGAGATATTGCAATTTTTCCATGACTGCACAAAGAAGAAAACTCCTCTCGGGTTTGCACTCTTTTCTCCAATGATTTGCTCTGTTTGACCTCCTCCTTGCAATCCTCTTGCTCTCCTCTCGCTACTGGGTTGTCGCTACTCCTCTCCACGAGATTGCTTCAGAAAATCAGCTCCTCTAATACCTCATATGCTCAAAGAACAAGGGTTTCTTCAAGCACTCAAGGCTTTAGGTGTGTAGAGAATAGTTCTAATGTCTATCCCTTTTGTGTGTAATAGGGGGTCTATTTATAGTGCTCAAGGGATAAGGGGTCGTCCTAATAATCCAAGGGTCGAGATTGAACCCCTAAATATAATAGTTAAGAGCTAGGAATTAGATTAAGAGGGAAAAAAAAGATTCTGGAACCATTGGCCCCAATAGCCCTGATGGTCATATTGTGACAACCGCCAAGGCTTGGCGGTCATCTCTTCAAGCCCGCTAGTGGTGTCTGACCTTGCTGTCAATCGATCTTGGAACTGCTTTTTTCTTACTTACTTTGTACCAAATCATGTGATCTTATTGATTACATCTATTCCACTAGCACAATTGCACTTGCTGGATGATGCCCTGTCTTGGGCACCTGCTGTTGATGGTATATATTCTGCAAAGTTGGCTTATTATTGGCTGATGCCTAATGCTTTTCGTGCTACTGATCTAGGGATGGAGTGATCATGGATGTGGAAGATTCCATTACCACTTAAGTTACTCTTTTTTCTTTGGTTGATTCGATGGCAGCGCTTCTTAACAGCTACTCGGCGCCGTCATTTGGGTTTGGCATCTTCAGTTAGTTGTGCATGGTTTGGCCGAGGGGACAAAGACCTTAATCATTATTCTGGTCTTGTCGTCATTCTAGAGCGTTTGGGGTTTGCTTAGGTTTGTTAATGTTGATGGCTTATATTTTACTGTTCTTTTTTAGTTTGGATGGATGAATGTGCTTGTGTGGGGATTACGAGGATTAACAGGGAGGTGAATAATTTTTTTTGGTGGTATGTAGGCATTTATGGTTGGCTTGTGATGGAGCTATGTTTCAAGATGTAGTACTTCTTCCTTTGGTGCTTGTTACAAGAACTTGTTTGTTACCTTGAGAGTGCAGTGATACTTATGGCCAGTTCAGAGGGTTGTGTTCTACTAGGAGTGTGAGGTTGATTTCTTGGTCTAGTCCTCCTCTCCCTTGGGATAAATTGAAAGTCAATAGTAGTTCTATAGGCAATCCGAGACAAGTAGGGGATGGTAGTTTACTCCGTAATCATTTTGAAGCTTGGTTTGGTGGCTTTTCCTTTTCCTTTTTGATTGTGCTGACTTCTAATATGGTGGTTGAGTTGTTTGCTATTAAGGAGGGCTTGGTGTTGGCTTGGGATATGGGAATTCGTATGGTGGTGGTATAATCAAATTTCTAGGAGACTTTAGACTATTTAACTCATTATGTTAGTGGTGTCAATCCACTGTATGTGTTGATTTTGAATATGTTGCAACTGAAAGGTGTCATTTTCTTATGTGTTGCATAAGAGGAATTTCTGTGATGATTTTTTTGGCGAAATGGGGAGCTCGTGCAGGCCATTGTTTGGAATTTAGGGCAGGTCCTCCTCTTAGTCTTCCAATGTTGTTGCTAGCTGATGTGCGTAGCTTCTGCAACGTGGGTTTCCTGCAAGTGCACAGGGTTGTTGTAGTACTTTATCAAGGTCGTATCCACAGGGACTGGGTTGAATCCGTTTTCCTTCAATTTCGGACAAACTAGACTTGAAAACAATTAAACAAAGATGGATTTGGGTGAATAATAATTAAGAAGTAAAGTGAGCAGTAAAATAAATGTAACAATAATTTAAACGAGGAAGAGATCAGGAATAGTGAATTCTTAGGCATCCGGGGGTTCACATGCTCTGTCTTATGCGTGTAAATTGCTCGACAGCCTCATCACAGGCTGAGCCTGTGGGTGAGGCTGTGACTAAAGAGATGTCTTGACGGGGCTCCCAACCTAAGGTACTATCAACGGCTTTCGATCTTATTGATAGTTCCCTAAGCTTCCATCTACCCCCTGTCACTAGAGTAAACGTCCACTTAAGGATGAAGTTTAATGTTGGTGCTAATACCCACAGTCTCTCCCTATCTTCTTTAGAATTTCTAAGGAGTGAAGGCTGACTATTGTAGGTCTAGCACTCCTGGCTTCTCCTTTCGGTCTTTCACCAGACTGCTACTAAACTAAGGATATGCCACCCAATAATCAATCAAGAATCAAATTAGGAGTTGGGTTATCTCTTGACTATGTTGTCACAGAATGAGGTTGTGCTGGGCACAGCCTGATGCTGTTGACAACAAGGGAGTCAATTATAAGATTGGTTCTTGCAGGCGCTCTCAACCTATACTGCACTTATTTGCTTTCGCTCACAGGTGCCTCCCATGGTTCTCATCTTTCATGTGCTTTCGCATTGGTCAAACTCAGGGGATTAAGATCGGTGTTGAGGCTAATTCCTCAACTAGTTTCTAACCCCGTCACAAGCTAGAAGGCTAAGTGTTTGTTGTTGTTGTTCTAGTAGCTATGATTTCTCCTTTCGGTCATTCACCTAGCTGTTTGTATTCATGCATGGTTTGATCAGAACTCAGACATGTAGCAAGCTCACAACAAATAAAACAAGAAATATGTTTAAGAACATAAAAATGAGCAATTTATTACATAAGAACCCGAGACATGTTTACCTCCCTTCAACCTAAGAAGGGGTTGTTTAGTTCATACTCAGAATTACAAAACAGATGGGTGTATATAATGGAATAATTTCTGGAACAATTTGGGGGCTAGGGGCGACACGATTTCTGCCCAGCAAAGGGTGCAGCATCGTGTTTCCCCTTTAACACGTGGTGTTTCTGGGTTTTGCCCCTGTTCCAGAACTTTTGCAAGTTCTTTGTATTTTCTGGGTCGATCTCTGGATTCCCCGATGCCAGGATGCCTTTCTCCTCTTCTCTTCACCCTTTTTGTAGATGCAACTCCCTTCTCTTCCTCCTCCCCACTTGCTGGAGAGCATGGGTGTTTGGTCAAGTTGGCTCGTCTGTCCTCCAGCGTGTGTGTCAAGATAGACATGATGGGCACCAAGTTGATTGGTGGATTATGAGTTCCAAGGCACCCTTTGCAGAGGATAATTGTTCTTTAATGTAGATTCCCTCTGAGTGGCATGTGCCTATTCCTTTTTCCGTGGAAAGTGTTCTGAGAATGTCAGGAGAATGCTTGTTTATGTTAGTGGAGCATATGGTGCAAGTAGCGCAATTTTATATTATTCCTGAAATTTTTAGGTTTTGCAGGACGCACACCATGAGGCTATCATCACACAGGCTGAGGTTGTGCAAGGTTTAATTGCAGTCCTCCTTCGACTTCTTCTTTGGTTGGTTTCTTCCTCTACTACTGATAATGAGGTGTCATGAAGACTTCCTGGAAATGATCGGGGACAATGAGCCTTAGTGGAAATCTTGCGATTTGCAGGTGGAATTAGGCTTTTAATTGGGTTCGTAATGAACAACAGCCTCAGGAACAGCCTCAAGGGTTCTGCAACAGGCTCATGCTGTGGCAGAAGCTGTTTCTTCAAATTCTTCAATGAAATATGTAAGTATCTGGTTCATGCAATTGACAATCAAAAACACAAAATACAACATGTATGCGCAGCGGAAATACCGGATACACATAGAGGATCCAAGTGAAGCTAGCTAAACCGAATAACAATTTTTCATACCTGTAACGGTTGAGGTCTTTCACCCAACTGTAGAACCGAATCAGCTAGAGCCAGACAAAAGGCCTCGCCCCTCTACAGTATCCACATGAACCGTGATCGCTGGCCAAGAATCGTCTCACGATCTCCAACCCCGAGCTCTCCCGAACTGATGTGCTAGCAGCAGGTTTCCGGGAGCTTTTGTGTGTGGTGTTTTTCTCTCAATTTTCAGACCACTCAAGAACTCTTCTCAAGCTCTGAAAATTCTCTCAAGAACAAGTGTGTGTCAGGAAGAAGATGAGCAATAGTGATCTAATCACTCAACCCCAAAGGCATAATGCATTAGTGGAGTTAATGGCCAACATGGTGGTCCACTAAGCAATATGATTATGTCTCCACATAATCATGTTACCCACTAATGTACAAAATACACCAACTCATCACAGCACTAGTTTGGCTTAATTATGCTGAAAATAATTGAACCAAACCAGGAAAAAACGACCCTGGTCCAACCACGGTCCAACCGCTGTCCAACCACACCTTGGTTCAACCATGGTCCAACCACGGTTCAACCACCTGCTCGAATCAACGGCTCTTTGTGTGTGACCCTGTAGGCACTTGTAACGTCCGACAATAATTGTAAAACCTCATTTTACAATTATAAGCAAAGAGCGGCGTCTAGCAACACATAATTGCCACCCGAACGACAAGATCAGTACTGATTCTCTATGCCTCGCGAACATGTCATCGTCCCTTCGTCCCATTATCAAGATTAAACACGAGACATGGAATATGTCAATCTCGCATATGTTCAATCTCGGTTTCTTGATCCTTGAGTTAACCGCGTAAAACGGATACCTATGATATCACCATATCATAATCCGAGCATGGCCATGCATTTACGGTTCAACTCTATCAAGAAACCATCCGATAATATACCCGTTATATGGGTTGGACGAATCCCCTCTAGATCATACAAAACCCACTACCCATTTATCATATACCCAATGATTACACTAAGTCTACTCAATTACGAAATAGCCAAGAGTAATATCAAAGTATACGACTCATATGTTGGGAACCTTGATGATCACAGGTCTAAGGACAATACATATAAGAACCGCTATCGACAAACATATAACGTTCCATGTAGCGTTCTTATATGGGTCGGTCCAGTCCACAAGTTCTCTAACTTGTACCCGTATGTAGAATTCATATCACATATGCAATTCTCAACATACGCTAGTCTTAATTTATTATTACAACCCATCCATAATAATAATCGACTAGGGACAATTTAAGAATATGAAATATTCTAGGGTTATAAGTATGTGCAAGCGTTTATCTCATAAACGATACTTATTGGAATAACCTTAATGCGTATACATGACTACAAATAATCATCCATGATTGGCTTTTGGGCATATTACACTAACAATCTCCCACTTGCACTAAAGCCAATCATCCATATATCTCATACATGTGGATCTAGCATGACCATCATGCTTCCGCTGCGTGAGAAGATTAGACAATAGATCTCCTACTTTGTTCCCAAAAGGAACTATACACAGCCTCAGTTGTAGAGTCGGCTACTGTCTCTTGCTTGGAACTCTTCCAGCATACAGTACCTTGCTTGGAACTCTTCCAGCACACATTACCACTTCCAAGACAAAACACCTAACCTAACTGCGATCTAAAATCACCCCTATCGGTTTGGAAGCTAGCATCTGTGTAACCCTTTACACAAGCTCATCAACGCTTCCGTAAACCAGGAATGCATCCTTAGTGCTTCTCAAGTACTTAGGATATTCTTAACCGCTGTCCAGTGACTCTCACCGGGATCAGATTGGTATCTGCTTATGACACTCAAAGCATAAGCGACATCCGGTCTAGTACATAACATGGCATACATGATAGATCCTATTGCCGAAGCATAAGGAATCTTACTCATCCGCTCTCTCTCCTTAGATGTACTAGGACATTGATTCTTTGAGAGAGATATGCCATGTGACAAGGGCAAGAACCCTTTCTTGGAATCTTGCATGCTAAACCTCTTTAGCACCTTGTCAATATACGTACTCTGACTTAGCCCGAGAAGCCTTTTGGATCTATCTCTATAGATCTTTATACCTAACACATAGGCAGCTTCTCCTAAGTCCTTCATCGAGAAATTCTTTCCTAACCAAGTCTTTACGGACTGTAGTGTCGGAATGTCATTCCCAATGAGCAAGATGTCGTCAACATACAACAACAAGAAAACAATGGTGCTCCCACTAACCTTCTTGTAAACACATGGTTCATCTTCGTTCTTGATGAAACCAAACTCTTTGATTACATCATTAAAACGAAGATTCCAACTCCTAGAAGCTTGCTTCAATCCATAAATGGATCTCTGCAACTTGCATACCATATTGGCATTCTCTGGATTGACAAAACCTTCAGGCTGTGTCATGTACACATCCTCTAAAAGATTCCCGTTAAGGAAGGCGGTTTTGACATCCATTTGCCATATCTCATAATCATAGTATGCCGCTATAGCCAATAGAATCCGGATGGATTTAACCATGGCAACCGGTGAGAAAGTTTCATCATAGTCAATACCATGAACTTGCTTGAAACCTTTCGCAACCAATCGCCCTTTATAGGTAATCACATTACCATCCATGTCGTTCTTTCTCTTAAAGACCCATTTGCACCCAATGGGTTTTACCCCTTCGGGTGGATCAACCAAGGTCCATACCTTGTTTTCGTACATGGATTCCATTTCCGAATTCATGGCCTCTAGCCACTTCTCAGAGTCCGGACCCGTAATGGCCTGCTGATAGGAAGTGGGCTCATCCTCATCTATGAGCATCACGTCTCCAGCATGAGTCATGAGAAATCCATATCTCTCAGGCTCATACCGAGTCCTATCCGACCTACGCGGTCCATGTGTTACAGGCACAGGAATCTCATCCACAACTTCTTGTGGTTCCTGCCCTTGTTCCATCTCAGCCTCTATCTCTCGAACTTCTTCGAGTTCTACTTTCCTCCCACTGATTCTTCTAGAAATAAATTCCCTTTCTAGAAAAATAGCAGTCCGAGCCACAAACACTTTGTGCTCTAAAGGATTATAGAAATAATACCCTTTCGTTTCCTTAGGGTATCCTACAAAGAGGCACTTGTCGGATTTAGGGCCGAGTTTATCCGAAGCTTCACGTCTTACGTAAGCCTCACAACCCCAAATTCTCATAAAAGACAAATTGGGACGCTTCCCAGTCCATATCTCATATGGTGTCTTTTCGACGGATTTAGATGGAACACGGTTTAGTGTAAAAGCTGCACTCAATAATGCATGTCCCCAAAACGAAGGAGGAAGGTCAGCTTGACTCATCATCGAACGAACCATGTCCAACAAGGTTCTATTCCTCCTTTCGGATACACTATTCCATTGAGGCGTACCCAGCGGAGTGAGCTGTGATACTATACCACACTCCTTTAGATGATCAAGGAATTCTCGGTCTAAGTATTCACCTCCTCGATCTGATCGAAGCATCTTAATACTTTTACCGAGTTGATTCTGTACTTCATTCTTGAATTCTTTGAACTTTTCAAAGGATTCTGACTTCTGTCTCATTAGATACACATAGCCATACCTACTGAAATCATCAGTAAATGTAATGAAGAATGAAAAACCACCTCTAGCCTGTGTAGACATAGGTCCACATACATCACTATGTATAAGACCTAACAAGTCCGATGCTCTTTCACCTTTACCGGTAAAAGGAGCCTTTGTCATCTTGCCTAACAAACAAGACTCACACGTCTCATATGATTCGTAATCAAATGAGTCTAAAAGTCCATCTTTATGGAGTTTAGATATACGAGTCTCATTTATATGGCCTAAACGACAATGCCAAAGGTACGTTTCATTTGAATCATAAATTCTAACCTTCTTCGTATTAACATTATAGATTGCGGTTTCTAGGTTAAGAACATACAAACCATTGCTTAAATACGCACCACCATAATAAAAATCATTGAAATAAATGGGACAACAATTGTTCTTTATTACAAATGAAAATCCTTTCTTGTCAAGACAAGATACAGAAATCAGATTCCTGCTAATGGTTGGTACATAATAGCAATCGTCTAGTTCTAAAACTAAACCACTCGGTAAGGATAGATAATAAGTTCCTACGGCTAATGCAGCAATTCTTGCTCCATTTCCCACACGAAGGTCTATCTCACCCTTAGCCAATCTCCTACTCTTTCTCAATTCCTTCACATTTACACAAATGTGAGAACCACATCCGGTATCTAATACCCATGATGCATAGATAGAGATATTCGCTTCTATAACGAACATACCTGAAGCGGAAGTCTTACTTCCCTTCCGCTCCTTCACCTTCTCAAGGTAAATAGGGCAGTTGTGCTTCCAATGCTCGGACTCTTCCATCCTGCATTGGAACAATGCCTTAGAGGTCTCATACCTCTCATGCCTTACTTGCTCCTCAAAGAGCATTTTCAGGTGTTTGATCATATCGAACGCCCCCATTTTCTCATGTTGCTTCTGAAGCTCAGAGTCCATGGTTATCAGCATAAGGCATGATGCATCTAATGCATCATCAAGATGCTTCTTGTAAGCATCCCTTTCTGCCCTAGGAGCACTAGATGCCAGTTCACTTGGAACGGGCCCTTCGAGGACATACAATTTCTTTTCTTGTTTGAGGACAATCCTCAAGTTACGATACCATTTCAAGAATTTATTGCCGTTTAACTTTTCCTTCTCAAGGACCGATCGCAGAGACAATGTGCTAGTGTTTTGTGCCATGGATACTCTACAACAATGATCAACTCACACAAATAAGAGTCATGCATACAAATACATTTAACAAGGAATTCTATTAAATGTGCTCCTACTACATAAATCAAGACAATTATATAAGTAGGCCAATATCCATATTTCACTACAAAATATGTCAGCTTTGGCTGATCGCATATATCAATAGCTATTTAGGTAGACAACTCTTGTCAATTACATCTCATGTAACTCTTGGATAGTTGAGTGAACAACACTTTGTTCTAGTCTATCTTATAGACTTTGCTCAACTCCTTGCCTCTAGGTCCTTAATCCTATTAAGATGACCTAGTTAAGTTCATCACCATAATAAGCAGTTCCGATATTACAATTATCGCGTCGCACCTCACTA
>JAKUCV010000788.1:9771-20485 GCA_028386065.3 Turnera subulata
CTAAAGAGAGATGCGGCATAGTTCGCCCAACGATCATCTGTGCATCTCAGCTTGTACATAACTCTGGTGGTCTGGCGTAACCACTCATCTGCAACTCGAGGGTCTGTCGCTCCCGAGAAGTTTTCAGCTCCAAGTTTGGTTAACTTGGTGTAGACCGGATCATCGATCGGCCCTTCGTTGCGGACGGTTTGGTTATGGAGAATTTATGTCATCATCTGCATCATCTCCACAGGTAGCGCAGGTGGTACCCCCTGTGCTCCACCATACGCTGGTTGCGCACCTCCAGCTTGGGGCGGTTGGTCAACCGACACTTGGTCTCCATCCAAGTGCATCTGTTCAGTAGGCTGGTGTCCCTCAACCGGATCCATGTCGCGGTACCTATATGAAAATGCATGTAATATGTTAATCATGTGGAGCGAGCTATGCACAGCAAACAAGCACAACAATCATCACAAGACCTACTGCCCGCTCCGCTACCAAAATGAAACAACCTGACCCGAATTTACCGCTAGACACAGTAAACACGTGGCCATCTTATTATTACTAGAATAACAACGTCCAAGTCACACAATAAAGACAACCCAAGCATAACTTAAAATAACAAACCACACACATAACCCGAGCACGGGGGTAATTATTATACATGCAGTCTCATCAACATCCAACAAAAACAGGAAACACACTACAGCAGCGGAAGACTGGAAATAACAACAGCACACCACAATGAAAAGATGCAGCGGAGTATGGATCCGGATCTGGCAGAGGGTACGCCGCAGCTTGCCTGGCACGTTCCTGTACTAAAACAAAACAATCTACGCGACCGAGTCACGTAGGCAAGGGGTGAGTCCGAAGTGCTCACCGGGTAAAATCCACAAGTAATAATTAATATACAAGCATCCATCATAACCAAGTTACCAGAAACCAACAAAATATCACAAGGCAAAACCTTAACTTGATTCTACGATTCCCCGGTTATCTTCCCAAGGTCTAACCTGTTAAACTAATCCAATTTTTATTATCAGGGCCCCTATCACAAATTAAATGTTGGCCGTGCCTGGTAGCCAGGTTAGCTAACCCCAGGGTACTCCCCGTAAAACCAAAATATCTCAAATCACAATATCTCAAAAACCGAGTCCCGCAGTCCTCGGACGGGAGTCCCGCAGTCCTCCCTATTATAAATCAAGTCATAACTCAATACACAAGTAGTCTACCATCTGGCCGTACCAACACTTAATTGTGATTATCTAACTGTCTAGGTGATTCCGTTATTATTACTCTCAGTCACTTAGTTTTCATAACCGGTCCCGTGTGGGCTCTCTCAGCTCATCAGAACATTCTTAATCATATCTCAAGTTCACCCGGTTTCCACACCATATAGCAATAACAGCAAATATAACAACACAGAATGCATTCAAACAATCATCTACAATCACAATTTTATTCACAACAAGGCACACACAACAAGACATCATCAAACCGTAACTTAGCATAAAGGGCTGAATATTAACAATTACTTGTCCTCACCTTAGTTGACGAATTCCTCGGGAATTTCGCCCTTGGGTTCCAAGTCCACGTTCTCGTTCTCTTCACCTAAATATATTATCATACAATCACGTAAATGCACACAAAAAAGATATGCATGTGTATTTATCTATTTCCCATAATTATTTATAGTGTCTTATAGTAATTATTATTTTTTCCAAATTATTCCCTTGATAATATATACTTTCCTAAAATTATTATTATTAATAACTATTATTTATTATACTTCCAGATTATAGATATGTATTTATTTCCGTATAAATTCCACTAACTAAATTCTGTTTTTTTTTTCTTTCCTATTTTCGGACTGGGCTAGACCAAGCCTTGGTCCAATTCAAAATTTCAACAGTACCAGGCCCAGGTGCAGAGCCCAAGCCAAGGAAGGCCCAAGCCCTGACCCGGACCACCAACCCGGCCCGCGAATCAGCCCACCCGAACTGTCAGATCCAGTCTCACACCCGGGTTGGCTTGACCCGCGAGCTCCTCATCCGGGTCGTCCTACTTCGTTTTGCTCACCTAACAGGCGGCGGCGGCGACGGCTGACGAGGGCGACGCTGGCTTCTGTTCGGCGAGGCGACGCGCTGCAGGTTCGGTGAGGACGGCGGTTCGAGCAGGCGGCAGAGACGAAGTGACCGGTGATGCTCCTTGGCTCGGTCACGTGGCTGTCGGTGGAGTGAAGGAGAAAGGTTGCGGCGACGGCGTGAGCGGGTCCTGGTGGTAGCGACGGAGGCGCGAGAAGGAGAAGGGGAAACGGGAGGTGCTGCGCGCGGTGGCGCGACAGCGTGAGGGAGGAAGGGGCGTCGGGGGCGCTGTGGTGGTGACGGGCGGAGGAGATGAAGAGGAAGGAGAAGTAGTGGTGCTGCGTCGTTTAGGGGCTGTGAGGGGTTGTTGATGTGTTTTTTTTTTTTTTTAAAGTATAGTAATTTATGGAAGCTGATTATTATTGTTCTGGAATTATGCAGGCAAAAGTTAGTTTGTGGTAGCTGGTAACTCACTTGAAGATGGCAGGGGCCGAATTTCTTCGTTATATAAAATCAAGGAAGGGAAAGGACAAATATTTGTGGCAGACAAGATGAAAGAAAAATCTGCCAATTATTGAGCAATTATAGGGGTTCCTGTGTGCGCATGATTGCAGGAAAAATCTGGTTCATTAAAGACCTTTTTGCCTTTCTTGTTTCCTTTGAGTTTAAATTTAACCTAGGGGCATATTCGTCTTTTCGCACTTTTACCAATCCGGAAAATTCTACCTTGTCCCGGAAATTCCGTAAAAATATCCGGGGTATGAATCGAGACTCGGAATTAGAATCCGATGCTCGGTTTACCATGAAATAATTACTAAAGGTTAATTCCTTCCAGTAAATCACTATGCAAAGGAATTACGGTCGCGGTGAAAACGAAAAATTTACCTGGGTCGTTACACTAGGGGCACATGATAAGCCACTAAGTAAGAAAACAAAATTTTACAATTGATGATCATCATTTTCTTTGTGACTGAAATAACCTTATATTATTATGTCTTACATTAATTGTCCTACACAATTCACTTTTATAAAAGGGTTATTTCAGTCTATAGGAAAATGATGATCATTAATTGTAAAATTTTATTTTCTTTCTTAATGGCTTATCGTGTGCCCCTTGGGCACAAGATAGAAAAATCCTTTTAAGATTTATGATTTTCCGAATTGAGGATTAATGCTTATGATTTTAAAATTTTCAGTTTATGAATGTAAATAATTTTAGGATTTAGGGTTTTATGATTTGAAGTTTTAAAGTTTAAAGATTATGATATAAAGTTTAATGTTTTAAATATTTAGGGATTTAATTAATTCAAATTTGTGATAGGTAGTAAATACAATAGGACTTAAATTGACGGTTTTAGAGTTATAGGACTTAAAGTGGAAATTGCATACTTTACCCCTCTGGAATTGGCCGTGGTCTTTTTCTGGATTGAAATTGCCTTTGGGAATTTATATGTTTCTGAACTTTTTGTGCAAAAGTTGAACATGAGGATGCTGCCTTTGTTCGACTTGGGGTGTAGTTCCATACGCCACCAGATGATGAGAATGCTAAACCCATCATCTTCTTCTTCTTTAAGAAGCAAATGGGCCGTCTCGGGTGAGTCTTCCGCCTCTTGTCTTCGCATTTATAGTACTACTACTTCCAGGCGAAACAAACCTACATTATATCTTAATCTGGACGATGCTCTGTCTTCCTTCCATAGAATGCTTCATAAGAATCCTTCCCCTTCCATTGTCCAGTTCTCTCAATTGTTGTCTTCTCTTGTCCGAATGGGACATTATGACTTATGAGGCGGTCATATCTCTGTCCAAGCAAATAGAATTGCGAGGTACGTATCACTCACGATGTTTACACTCAACATTTTGGCTAATTGCTTCTGCCGCCTGGGTCGCGTGGATTTTGGGTTCTCTGTTTTTGGCAAAATCATTAAGCTGGGTTTCCAACCCAATGTCGTTGCGTTTAACACCTTGATTACTGGGCTTTGCAAGGCGGATAAAATCGCAAACGCAGTGGAGCTGTTTGACGAAATGGTTGCGAATGGCTGCCAACCCAGTATAAAGACTTATAATACGGTGGTTAATGGCATGTGCAAGATCGGGAAAACCAATGTGGCCGTTGGTTTGCTGCGAAGAATGGAAGAGGTAGGTTGCCATCCAAATGTAGTGACTTACAGCATGGTCGTCGATAGCTTTTGCAAGGACGGGCAAGTTTCGGAGGCTTTGGATATCTTCTCCAAAACGACAAACAAAGGGGTTTCACCCGATGTCGTCACTTACACCTCCTTGATACAAGGCGTTTGCAATCTGGGACAGTGGAAGGAAGCCAATTCTTTGCTCTCTGAAATGTTGGCTTTGAATATTACACCTACAGTCATCACCTTCAATATATTGGTTGATGCTCTTTGCAAAGAAGGCTTGGCCACAGAGGCTCATGCTTTGCTCACAACAATGGCTCAGTGGGGTATGCAGCCTGATGTTGTCACGTACAACTCACTAATGGATGGATATTGTTTGCTGAAGGAAATGGACAAAGCTGGACAAGTGTTTGATGTGATGATAGGCGAGGGTTGCAGACCTGATGTTTATAGTTACAGCATCTTGATTAATGGATTCTGCAAGATGCAAAAGATTGATGAAGCTAAACAACTTTTTACAAAATGTCTGATAAAGGTTTGGTTCCCAACACTGTTACTTGCAATGCTCTTTTAAGTGGCTTATCACATGCAGGGAGACACAGAGCAGCTGAACAGGTTTTCAAGGACATGAATGCAAATGGCCCTCCTCCAGATAGAGAAACGTATGCCACTATGGTAGACTGTTTATGCAAAATGGGGCGTCTTGATGAGGCATTAGCACTGTTCCAAACTATGGAAAAGCATTCAGTGAAGCCTCACATAGTGATATATAATATCCTCATTGGCGGCATGTGTAGTTCCAGAATGCTTAAACATGCAAGGGAACTGTTTAACTCTCTGTCTCTGAAAGGCTTGCAACCAGATGCCTGGACATGTGGTATAATGATAAATGGACTTTGCAAGGAAGGATTTCTCGACGAAGCATATAAATTTTTTAGAAAGCTGGAAAAGGATGGTTACTCACTGAACGGTTGCTGCTACAACGTGATGATAGAAGGATTGCTTCGGGAGAAGGATATATCAAGGGCAGTTCAACTGATCAATGAAATGGTAGATCATGGATTCTCAGCAGATGCCACCACCACAGAGCTGGTGTTACATCTTTCCTCTAATGATGACAATCTCCTTTTGAAGAAATTACTAGATTCTGCTGAAAATGATAGCAATGGCTGTAAGAATTGAAGATAATTTAGTGGACGCACTAGCATCACGCTGAATCTCTGTGGTAAGCTTTAAGCTTTTCTTAGTTCTTGCATATTCTCTGTATGAAGGATCGTTGATGTCCCAAGTCGTACAGTTGTTGTTGTATAAAGGGTAATAGTTATGCTAAACCTTTCTCTCTTTTGTTTGCCAATATATACCACTTATTGGTCGACACAAACCCTATATGATGCATGGCTCCATAAGAAACCTCTCTTCACTTAGAAACGATTTAAATTCTCGGTGGCGGCGGCAGCGGCCGCGACGGTTAGGGTAATTGTTTTCTCTTTCTTACAATGATGGTGGTGTTATCCAAATCCGGTGACTTACAACACGATTATCTACATTCGACAGCCTTTTGTAAGGATGGACAATTGCCCCAGGCTTTGGATCTTCTCTCCAAAAGTCGTCAAGGAAAGGGTATATTTCACCTTTTGTTTCTTCTGTTGGAGTTCTTTGCAGATCTTTTCTCCAATTTTGCCATGACAAATCCAGATCTGATCCAGAGTTGTGCACCTAGATAGGTCTCTGAAATTGAGACCAGATTATGCTACTTACCACCCTGACCAAACCCCATGTTGGTTAGGTTGTCATTTTTTATTCTCTGCTGCTGTTACCCTGATGCGTTGGAATTCTGATTTCTTACACTGCTAGCGTCTTGTAGGGGTGCGTTCTGTCAGCTTCTCTGTTCTGCTTGAATTTTGTTTGTTTCTTTTAAGCTGGTACATGCTTTACATGCTTGAATTTTGTTAATTCTTTTAAGCTAGTGAGTTTTGGGAATGGTTGAACAAGTTTGTGGCTGTTGATGCTCTTTGCAAAGAAGGCTTGGCTCCAGAGGCTCATGCTTTGCTCGAAACAATGGCTCACTGGGGTATACAGCCTGACGTTATCACGTACAATTCACTGATGGATGGATATTGTTTGCGAAAGGAAACGGATAAAGCTAGAGAAGTGTTTGATGTGATGATGGAAAAAGGTTGCAGAGCTAATGTTTATAGCTACAACATGCTGATTAACGGATTCTGCAAGATACGTAAGGTAGATGAGGCTAAACAGCTTTTTGATGAAATGTCTGATAAAGGTTTGGTTCCCGACATTGTTACTTGCAATACTCTTTTAAGTGGCTTCTCACAGGCAGGGAGACATAGCGCAGCCCAGCAGCTTTTCATGGACATGAATGCAAATGGCCCAACCCCAGATATATTTACTTATGCCGCCATGCTAGATGGTTTATGCAAGCAGGGGCGCATCGATGAGGCATTAACACTTTTTCAAGCTATGACGATGAGGCATTAACACTTTTTCAAGCTATGAAAAAGCGTTCATTGAAGCCCACTATAGTGATATATACCATCCTCATTTGCGGCATGTGCAATTCTGGAAAGATTGAACTTGCAAGGGAACTGTTTAACTCTCTCCCTCTGAAAGGCGTGCAGCCAAATGTCCGGACATGTAGTATAATGATCAATGGACTTTGTAAGGAAGGATTTCTCGATGAAGCCTATAATGTTTTTAGAAAACTGGAAAAGGATGGTTACTCACTGAACAGTTGCTGCTACAATGTGATGATACAAGGATTGCTTCGAGGCAAGGAAATATCAAGGGCAGTTCAACTCATCAAGGAAATGGTGGATCGAGGATTCTCAGCAGATGCCACCACCACAGAGCTGGTACTACATCTTTCATCGGATGATGAAAATCTCCTTTTGAAAAAACTACTGGGTTCAGCTGAGAATGATAAAGATGGCTCAGGCAAGTGAAGATAATTTAGTTGATGAATTAGCATCAAACTGGACGTTTGTAGTCTTCTGTAAATTTGCTATCATTATTGTCACCATCCTTAAAATTTTCTTGGTTGCATATTTTCCAGTGTGATATCAATTTTCATCACTGTGTTTTATGGTCTGCGCTCTTTAAGTTGTTTATTTGTTGGAAAAGACAACAAGAATTATCTCTCAAGTCAAAATTAGTAGGCACTGGTATTGTATTTAGCTACCTTGGAGCAGTCTGGAACATAGGAATGCTTTTCTGAACTATATTTTCTTTTTTTTTTTGAGAATCAAAATAAAATCTCATTAATCAAAATTTCTGGAGGTTCCAGTACAAATAGGAGCACGGAAATACAAGAGTATACAATCTCTTGAATCGCAACTAAAAGTCAGGAAATTAAGCATGAAAAGTTAGAAAAAATGAATTCCCCAAAAATAACTTTTGACTGTCTCTTGTCCATGATGAACCTATCAAACTGCACAATTGTTGCTTGATGTTGTGAGATTTCTTTGCGGTCTCTGTATGACTTTGTGTTCATCTGGTTTTGCATGCTTGTAATAATTTGCTGCCATTAATTCCAGAGGAGGTCATCCTATTTCCTGTTCTGTTACATAGTTAATCATCAATTTGATATCCTTGTTCCCTGATGTACCGCTTTCTTCTACCGATTAATTCCAGAGGAGAGCTGGTGGTACGTCTTTCATCGAACTATGATGACAATCTCCTCTTGAAGAAGCTACTAACTTCTGCTGGAAACGATAATGATGCTGTTGGGAAGTGGCGACAATTTTAGTGGATGAATTGCATCAAACTGAATAGTTTTTATCTTCAACAATCCGGTTGACATTATTGCCATTTCTGTAAACTTTCTAACAGAATCGTCGTTAGTATCTAAATCGCTGCTGAAGTATGTTTGTTGCCGTTTTTTTCGTCTGCACTTTTAAAATTGTCTGTTTGTTGGAAACGCCAACAAGATTCGTGTCTGAAAATTAGTACCCACTGGCATTGTGTTAGTGTACCTTGGAGCAGTCTGGAATGGATCATAGGTATGCTTTTGTGTCAAATATTTGTCATGCCTAACTCTTTTCTCAGGTTCTTCTATCATAGATTTTATTTGATTGTGCAGAAATTCTTTTAGAACTGCATTCCAAGAGGACTATGAATTTCTTGCTTTGAAATGCGCCAACCGGACAACGGTGCAGGCGAGAACAACAATCAAAGGGCTGCTATGGGTGGATATGTGTTTGTGGGTTGTGGTGGTCGGTGCCAATGGCTTGGGCCTCCCCTAACTTTGGATATGTATATGTTCAAGGTAGCAAAATGGCTAATTGTTGTAATATTTCCTCTCTAACCACTGTTTACTCTTAGCTTTCCCCTTAACTTCGCCACAGACCTGTGCTTTCCACAGTGATTTTAAAATGGTTTTTCATGGTTATGGCCGTCGCTGGAGAACTCACTTTTGGAATTAAAAGTTTGAAGAAAATAAAGAAATAGTAAAATGAAAAAAAAATAAATTATAAAAATACACTAAATAATTTTTAAAATAGAAAATTATAAAATCTATTAAAAACTTTTATAAGTGGGAGCCACAATTTGGGTCGAGTATATTGGTATTTATCAAGTTTTTGGAATGGATAGATGAGGAATAAAAAAATACATGGAGACATCTGAATCCGACGTGTTCACCCAACATAAAAAAAATGGCGTCGTTTTGGCATGAGCCAATGTGATTTTGAGACAATCCCAAAAGGCCAAAGCACCCTCGGGAGTCTTATAACTTTGGACAATTCTCACATTAAATTTTATATTCCAAAAATATTGATTTGAGTCTATTTCATGTATTAGCTATGTTAAATAAGTCCTCACGTAAAGTTTAGAACTTTTAGTATCACAATTGTTTCTGAATATTAAATATAGTCCCCTAACGACAATTTAAATTAATTAAGTCCCAGTATCATAAATATTCTAAACCATAAATTTTAAATGCTAAATCTTAAGTCCTAAACACAAAATCTTAAACATTAAATTTTTAAACCATCAATCATAAATCATAATTCTTTAAGTTTTAAATTTTTAAATATTGAATTCTAAACCTTGAATCCTACTATGTCGAATTTTAAATCCTATGAAACGACTCGACCCGTATTTACCTGTCAAACAGTAATTACTGCGAAACAGTGCCACTACGTGGCCATCATATAATGAAAGTATGAAATCACAACGGTAACAATAATAAACAGATATAAATTCATATTCTCGTCATCCATTACGGGGTCATCAACAACGACACAGCAGAAGCATTTTCTAGATATTCAGTAACATTTTATGCAAGACACAATGCATGCTATTGGATCCGAGTCCTGTCTGAGGTAACGCCACAGCCGCCGGAATGCAATCCTGACCTAATCTGCAAGAATCGTGTGAGGGGTGAGACCAACCACTGTCTCACCGATAAACAAATAAACTGCAGTATACAAGCAACCGTAAATACACCCAAACTAACATGGTAACAAAAGTAGTAAAGCAAGTACAACATAGCATCGGGATCAACAACTTACCTGAACTCACTATATGACTGACCTCTCACTATTAAGCTAGTCTTATAAACTTACTGACATTAGACGACAAGCTATCCAATTTTATTATTAGGGCCCATGTCACATAATAAGTATTGGTCGTGCCTGGTAGCCAGATTAGCTAACCCCAGGGTACTCCCGTTAAACCAAAATATCATAAACCACAAAGTATCACAATAACCGAGTCCCGCAATCCTCGGCGGAAGTCCCGCAGTCCTTCCTATAGCAAATCAACTGAGTCCCGCAGTCCTCAGTTGGGAGTCCCGCAGTCCTCCCTATCATATCACAAAACACAAGGTGACTACCATCTGGCCGTACCAATACCTGTTACGTGACAATCTAGATGTCTAGGTGATGTTACCACAATTTATTATTATTTCTTATTCCATTGTCTAACAGCAACTCATCATACTCACGTTCCCGAGCAGGCTCTCGGCCCCACAGCTCCTCTGGGAATCCAATCACAATGTCACAATATCGGGTCACTGCCACTATTCGATCAAATATCTCATATCTCGTACGGATGTCACAATATTGATATCAACATCACATAGCTCAACAATCACTCCACAATAATCATTAAGCATATAACAATTATCATGACAATAATCAATCATCCATCAGATAACAACAGTCTTAATAATTATCATAGAATGATAAACAATAAACACATAATTTAGCAATCAACAAACAACCGGGAGTATCACGGGCAGCATACCGAAGTTTATAAGTTTATATCCTCACCTGATACTCCTCGGAAACTGTTATCTGGTCAAGCCTCGATATCCCTATATTATAACAACCATAATCACTTATAATGCACAAACAAAGATGATTATGCATGATGCCGGTTAACAGTTATTAGATGACGGCTTATCTTTACCGGTCCATTTTATTATTCCTATAGTCATCTTATTCCGAGAAAAACATAAAAATCGGAGTCTATCGGTACGTGGCATTGTTCACAAAGTCA
>JAKUCV010000788.1:21825-135493 GCA_028386065.3 Turnera subulata
GGGCTGGGCTGTAGAGAAATCTGGAGAAGAAGATGGGGAAAAGAAGAACAAAAGAAAGTGAAAGGAAAAAGAAAAAAAAAATGAAAAATGAAAGAAAGCATAGGCAGAGGCTTGGTGTTGCCAGGGCAATTAACTGTGCCATGCCGACACACGAATCGAAGACGTATCCAACGAAACTGCTTAACCTTGTTTCCAACAATTTTAGAAAACTCATAAATAGATTCTTTTATAAAATTCAAAATAAATTTCCAAAAATAAATTTATTAAATATAGTGAAAATAAAATATAGAATTTCCTTAAAACTATAATTCATAACTTATTGGAATATAAATATCCTGGAAAAATACTAATAATAATATCCTTAATATTGTTGATCATGAAAATAATAATAATCATGATAATAGTAACAATAAATTTTTATAAAAATAATAATCAAAACTTCCGTAAAGGATAACGATATGAAATTTAACTCGGATTGGTAGAATTCTCGATTAACAACGATAAAATTTTATTAACCACAGTAAAAGTTAAAATAACTTGGTAAAATTACGTAAATTTTTCCCAGGTCGTTACATCCTAATTCTCAATAATAAATCCTAAAATATTAAATACTAAAATTCTAACATTTTAATACTAAATAATAATAAATCCTTTGCTCTTAATCCTACATCTTGAACCTTTAAATCTTAAATATTCAATCCTAAAAATTTGTATGTGAAACTCTATGTAAGCATGAAATTCAAACTTAAAATTTTTTTGAATTAGTTGGGATGATTTGCATGGAAGTTTTAGATCTCCTTATATAGATTTTAAGCGAGGGCTTTTTTGTGACGGCTTTTAAACTTCTAGACTTCTAGAGTTAACTTATACCATCTAATTGTCCATGTTTGGTTCATTTATGGAAGTATCTATCTTTTCAACTCCTTGATTCAAAAAGAATTTCATTTTAGCATGCTTGAACCACCGTGAGGGCTATCGGACTTTATTGAAGTAGAAGAGGTGAGATAACATCTTCTGACTACTTTTCTTTCCCTTGATCAACACCTTTAGTCGGTGGTTGGTCTTTAATGGATGTAAGGGTCACCCGCAACTTGCAGCAAAAAGTTGACAGTGACTGATGGTCATGTTTTCTCCAAAAACGAAGTGGATGGTTTCTTCCGATATCATACATCTTGTTTTGTACTCAATCAACACAAGACACATTCATAACATACATTCAATTCAATTTGTTAATCATCAAAATTATTCATTAATAATAACTAAATATAGTTAATTGTAGATTAAAATTAATTGAATCATTAGATTCATATTTAGGCCAACACTATTAGACTTGGCAATTCGTGTTATCGTGTCGGGTTGAACAGGTAATCGGGTTCTAATTCTTCAACCCGACCCAACCTATTTAATAATCGTGTCGTGTCGTGTCCAACCCGTTTATTAACGTGTCGGGTTCGGGTTGACCCACGGGTTACCTATTAAATCTAGTCACCCTAAAAATCAGTTTGGAATTTTTCTATATTGCACAAGTCGTTGTATTTTCTAAGCAAATAGGCATATAATTAGATTTTCTCATATATTAAATAAAATTATAAATTCTAGAGTCATAATGTAACCGTATTTTAAAGCATTTATAAAAATATTTTTAGATAATTTTAGTAACTTTGACCTTAAATATTAAATAAGTCTTGTATTAAATTAGTAAAATATCTATACCCTAAATATAATCGGGTCATAAACAGGTACCCATCGGGTTGGCGGGTCAACCCGCACCTGACTTGCTAATTTTCGTGTCGTGTCGGGTCGACCCATTTAACTAAACGGGTTGAAAATCTCTGACCTATACCTACTAATTTCGTGTCGGGTTCGTGTCGGGTTGTCGTGTCAATACCCGTTTTGCCAGGTCTAAACACTATAACCTTAAAATGAAAACACTAAATCCAAAACTTCAATCATAAAACTTAAAATATTAAATATTAAGTCCTGAATTCTAAAATTTTAAATTTTAAATACTAAATCTTTAAATTCTAAACAATAAACTTTAAAGGTGTAAACTCTAAATTCTAAACCTTAAATCTTAAAACCTCAAATCTAAAATATTAAATAATTATACTAATTTTAAAATCTTAACACTCTAAACCTTATGTAACAGCCCAGGTAAAATTTGGATTTTTACCGGGACTGTTAAGGTCGTTATACAGTGATTTACCAAATGAATTAACCTTGGGTAATTAATTCAAGGTAAACTGTGAGTCGTTTTTTTTCGAAACCGAGAGTTTTCCCGCACTCGGGAGTGTGTTTCTAACTAACCGAGCCTCGGTTTTCAGTTTCGAGACTTGGACGTTGCTCAGGAGAATTAATCGGATTTTTCGAGCCCAAGTCATATTTTTGGACTCGGGACGGAAAATTACGACTATGCTCGTCCTCTCCCCTTTCCTTCTTTTCTTTCCTTCTTTCCCTTTCTTTTTTTTCTCTTTTCTCTTTTTTTTTCTTTTCTTCTTCTCCTTTTCTTCAGTCGCCGGCCCACCCTTCCTTTTCGTTTTCTTCCCGTGACTTGTTGCCTCCTTCCTTTTTGTCTTCATCTTCTCTTCTCTTCTTTATTTTCACCTCCTCCTCCCGATTTCCTCATGCCATCAGTGCCTCTCCCTTCATTGACCCCTCCCTCACCTCTCTGCCACCATCATCATCATCATCTCGCTTCTCCAAACCCGACACCACCACCCCTGTCCGCCATAGCCACTAGCCCCAGCTTCCTTCTCTCCACAGTCGCCGCCATCTTCCTCGCTGCAAACAGCCACCGCGCCGCCACCACCGGGGGGACTGAGGTCGAGTCACCACCAACCGATCTCCTTTCCTCCCCTTCTACCGTTGCTCACTGATGCACCACCCGTGACGCACCGCCTCTGTCTCCTCCTTCCTCTTTCTTTTTCTCCTTCTCCTTCACCCATCGCGGCTGTAGGACGCCGTCCCGTGGAGACCAGCAGACGACCCAACGAGCACAGTCGCCCCCACCTCCGATTCGTCACCCATCGCCGTGAGCCGTCGCCGCCGGGTCTTCATCCGACCTCTTCTTCTCCTCATGCACCTTCGAACAGCCCCTTAGTCGCTGTCGATGCACTCCTCTTAACCGCGCCGCCGTCGGGGTAAGTTACTGCTGCCAAATTCGTCTCCTTCTCCTCTGTGATATTTGAGTTTCTGAAAATTGATTTTCGGGTCTTGTGTCTTTGGTTGTGTTCTTGACTTTGAATCGGTCTCGCGGATTTGTGCCTTGGCTGTGGGTTTGTGTATGGATGCTGTCGGTGGATGTGTGTGGCTTGATGTCGACAGTGTAGTTGCTGTGGGGATGATCTGTTGATGTTGGCCGGGTTGTTGTTCAGGGGGTGTGACTTGGATGTTTGTTGGGTGATGGACTGCAGCAGGGGCGATGGTTGTCTTGCAGTAACCCGCCGGAATTCGGCGAGTTTCCGGCATCTCGGGAATTTTCCGGCGAGACCCGGGCAACTCCGGTGTGAACAATGCGTTCCTCAAGAAGCGGAACTCGGTGGACGGGTTACTTCGGTAATTTCTTGGACTTGTTTATACCATGAGCTCAGGTTTGGGCTCGGTTGCACAACAGACTCGAAAACGGGCCGAACGTGCGGAGGCCCATACTACCGTGACATATATATGTATTTGACGGACCTAATAACGAAACCGATGGATAAGTTAAAAATGAGGATGTAATATATAATTAAGCGGAAACGATTTAAACTATGGATTAAGAACGATAATTATCCTCGGATTTACCTATGTACACTAAAAATCCAATATATATATAACCCGCATAACTTATTTTATGATCCTTTCACATTTGGCTGATTTACTATACCTTCTAATGGGTCTAGTACTTAACATTTTAAATATTATCATATATAGGATGTGAATTGTTAACGTAAAAATTGTATTACTGTGATGATTAAATATTATACATTATACCGAATATATTTATCTATTTAGTCATTATAAGCTATACTAATTATGATATGTATGAGTTTTTACCTATTAAATTATTAAATGAGTTATTGTATTATTAATACACCTGCCGAGCATATGGTTATCGATTATATTAGTTTTTACGTATTTATAAATATAAGTTCCTACAACGTTATGCTAAAATTATATTTATACAATGTACCAGCTATGTTAACTTATTACTGGTGGTAATATTCCTATTAATAATATAATCACCGAATATATTATTTGTATGTCTATTTGACGTATTCATAGCTTCTACTAATTTATAACCAACGTTTACCAAGTGAATACGCATTTATTAATATTATTTTAACGGGAGTAATTGCTCTAAGGAATATTATTTACTTCATAAAATTATATAGGCCACGAGTGTTATACGGGTTAAAAATGATTTTACAATCGTAAAAGCAATGTTTAATGGGAACAGTTTTGAAACAACGATAATGATGATAATTGTGGACAAGCCGAATAATAAAATTAACCTCATGCATTGCACTCTTTGATGTGCATTAAAAGTGATTTTCTGTGTTGGCATCGTATAGGGACAGACAAAGCCATATGGATTATGTGCCGATTTCAGAGATACATCAGGTGAGGATGGATAAACCTTGATATGTGCCCGTAATGCTGTGTGTATTTTTGTTGTTTATGTATTTTGTTGTTGAATTGATCTGCTGGAATGATTGTGGACTGTTACTTGATTGCTATGGTATTGTTGATGTTGTTGTAGAAACGTGTCAGACCTGTGTATGTTGTGTTGGAAATATGGTTGAACTGTTAGTTGAAAATAATTGGTGATATGAGATTGTTGATTGGATGAGATTGTGGAATAATCTGAGGAAATTGGTAAATTGGATAACTGATGGAAGAGTAATGGAATTGGACTGTTTTTGAAATGATATAATTGTCACTTGGAAAGTAGTGGTACGACTAGATGGTTAGAGACTAGTTCTGTGGTGTCATGGCCGGTGGGTTGGTTGATTGGGGTGTTGACCCCGGATTTGTGATATTGGGGTGTTGACCCCGGATTTGTGATATTGGGATGTTGATCCCGGATTTGTGATATTGGGATGTTGATCCCGGATTTGTGATATTGGGATGTTGATCCTGGATTTGAGATATGGGAATGTTGATCCCGGATTGTGGTTGGGCCTGGCATCCAGAATTAGTTAATAACCAGGTACGACCCTAGCTTGTCCAGTGACGGGGCCCGGAAGATAAAATTGGTAATAAAAATTAATAAGTATTCTTTTGGTCTTGGCTTTGATATGATTTAGTAAGATTCCTCTGTCGTGTTGTTTGTGTTGTTTTCCTCTGTTGTGATGTTTGTGTTGGTTTTCTCTGCCGTGTTGTTTGTGTTGGTTTCCTCAGTTGTGATGTTTGTGTTGGATTCCTCTGTCGTGTTGTTTGTGTTAAATTCTTCTGTTTGATGGATGTATTACTTCGAAAGTATTGCGGTTGATTATATATCTCTGTTTATCTTTCGTCGGTGAGCGCTTCGGACTCACCCCTCGCCTGCGGGGTTTCATCCCGTAGGATGAGTTGTTTGTAGTGCAGGAACGTATAGGGCAAGCTGAAGCGTACCCTCGGACAGGACTAGGATCCATTAGTTACATTGGGCCTTGCATATGTTGTCATGTGAGTCATAAGTCTTCCGTTGTGCATATTGTTGAGTCTTCCGTTGTGCATGTTTTTACTATTGTTGGGCCATTGGGCCAGTTGAGTTATTACTGCTGTTATTGATGTTGGGCCGTAGGGCCATATTGCTGTTTATATTTTTGGGCTGTCGAGCCAGGGGTATGTTTTATACACTGCATGCTTGGGCTTGGTTGGTCGGGTTGTCACAGTTCCGGCTCGTGTTTACTGTGTACGGTAAATACGGGTCGGGGCGTCTCACCTTAAATCGTAAACTCTAAAATTTAAAATCATAAACACTAAATTCTAAACTCGAGTATTGTTGATGCCCTCATTTTCTTTTGTTTTTTTTTATGCATCACTTGCCTATTGGATTTATATATAATGTATTCTTTTATGAAGTCCAAAAGTTATTCTTTTCTGGGCTAAAGTTTTGAAACCTATTTTATTTCTAAATTTGTTTAAAACAAAGCTCATCTGCCAAGTCTATTTGTTTGAGAAGATCCGCACTTATTTTCAAATAGTCAAAAGCATGCAACTCCTCTTTCCTGCTCGCTTTATACTTCAAAATAGGTGCTCTTCAACGACAACTCATATAAGCCATGCCTTTTTCTTTTTATTATTTTTTATCTTTAGTACGAATACTCCTCATTGTCTCCCTTTCCCTTTTTCTTTTTCCTTCTGCTTTGTGAATTAGATCAGCAACCTTAAAGGATGAGATGTGGAGCTAGGGATGGTAGCGGGGCGAGGATTTTGTGGATAGAGGAATCCCCCCTTCATCCCCGCAATCTAAAACTCTCACATCCCAAATTCCTACCGTAGGAAATTTGGTTCCCATCCCCGCTTCTTGCAGGTCCCCACGACTCAAATTGTTTATTTTAAAATATTTATAATTTTTTTCCTCAAAAGCTTGAAATTTAGTTCTAATCCATTACAAAATACATATTAATGTTAGTGCCAATACAAAGTATATATTACTATTTAATACTATATATTACCACCAAAAAATTCAAATCCAACCAACATTGAAAAAATAAAATAAAGTAAGTGAAGTGAACTAACTTGTAGTCTATATTATATTATCTTTTTACTTTTTAAAAAAATTTATATTTAAACAAAATGACTAAAACCTCAAATTTGAAATATATATATTTCATGGGTATGGGGAGGATTTTTAATCTGAGACTAACTTGGGGATGAGGATCATAGTATCCGCCTCGCAATAATCCGAAAAATAAAAAATAACGATTTTGCTCATCTCCGCGGGTCATTAATCGTTCCCATCCCACCCCACGGCGGGGATTCCCCGTGGATCCCCTCAGTGGTGGGGATTTTTACCATCCCTATGTAGAGCTAGTAGACGTTATCTTGTCCTATGTGTGAATTCAGAAACAAGATAAAAAATCAACATGGAGGTACATTGAAGTAGATGAGTTGTTCAAAGGAGATTGGTGGAATACTTTCGGGGTTATTAATCTCTTCACAAATCCATCAACATATATATGAAGTAAAGAGACGTTGCTTTGTTTCCATTTGAAGCCAGCTATATTTTAGAACTCCTCTGAAAAAGTTAGAAGAGAAGCAACACATTGAATTGCCAAAGTTCGAGCAGAAATTTTGTAAGTTTGCTCATACCAAAATTTTACAGGAAGTCGATTCCTTTTGGCCTTTGCCAAAAAATAGCCCTACCCATTCAACTATGGGAGGCAAACGTCAACCAACAAGTGATGCTTAAGGCAAGTCAATATAATATTAGTTTTACTCTCTTTAAGTTTGCTTAAGTGCTAATCAATCATTGAAAGATTTTTTGAGTTTAGATTCTTGAAATCTTTGAGGGGTTTAGTTCTTCTTCATTGAGCTTTGTTCCTTTGTGAAATCTTTGGGGCTTGATTGTATTTAGAAAGAATGACTCACTCCTGAGTTTCTAAAAGAAATCTTTCTTAAGTGAAGTTGGGTAGATTTCGCTTAAGGGGTACAGATTTAAAGTTTGAGCCATAATGAAAAGCTTTGGGTATAGGCTTGCGTTGAGTCTTTGTAAAAGCCTAGCTCAGAGTTAAGCAGATTTTAGCTTGATGCTTTGTAGAAACTAAGTTGTAAAAGGTTAGGTTTCACTTTGGAAGAAACTATATAGTATATTTGGCAAATCTCAAGGGAGAGCTTGAGTAGTGGATGCACGTTTACGGGAACTACTCCAAATTTTTAGTGTTTTTGATTTTATGTTTGTTGAGTTTAATTTTCGCCCAACTCATAGTCTATTTTGGGCCTACAAGTATGTCATATTCTAAATCCTAAACTCTAAGCTTTAAACCTTATAATGTTGAATACTAATATTAGCATATCATTCATATAGTTTATGGTCTAATGCTTATGGATTTAAAGTCTCAGGATTTTAAAATGTTATAATTTAAGATTTTATAAGAGTTAAGAGTCTTAGAGTTTAAAGTTTAAAGTTTTTAGGATTTTATAATTTAAGATTTTTAACATTTAGGCTCTTATAGTTTAACATTTTAAGGTTTAGGATTATAGAATTTATATTTTTAAAATTTAGAGCTAAGGGTTTTGAAGCTTTAAAGTTTAGGTCAAAGGTTTTGAATTTATGATTAATATACTTTAGGATTTAAGTTTTTTAAGAGTTTACAATTTAGGGGTTTAGAGTTTAAGATTTTTATATTTAAGATTTATGGTTTAAGATTGAAAGTTTTAGTGTTTAGAGATTTTAAGGTTTAAGATGCATAGAGTCTAATATTTATGATTTTATGATTTAGGGTTTACTATTATAAGTTTAGGTTTGGATTCAGGGCTTAAGGTTTGAAAATTTTGGGTTTAGAATTTAATAATTAGGAGTTTAAAATTTAAGATTTTAGGTTTAAAATTTAATGTTTAGGGTTCTTAAAATTTAATATTTAGGATTTACAATTCAAGGTTTAAGGTTTTTATAGTTTATGATTAAGGATTTAGAGTTTAATATTATACATTAAGCGTTAAGGCTTAACATTTAGTTTTTAGAATTTTAATGTTTTAAGTTTAGAGTGTTGAGAATTAGGGTTTAGAATTTATGGTTTAGAATAAATTGGGGTTTTAAGATTTGAAGTTTAAAAATTATGATATAAAGTTTAAAATTTTAAATATTTAGGGATTTAATTGATTCAAATTTGTGATAAGGGGACCGTTATTGATATTTTTAAGCATTTGAGGAACAGAAAATATTTAAACTTAATGTCTAAATTTGACAGGTCCAGGAGGACTCACTTGGTGTAAGTAGTAAATACAATAGGACTTAAATTGACTGTTTTAGAATTATAGGAGTTAAAGTGGAAATTGCATACTTTTCCCCTCTGGAATAACCTATGGTCTTTTTCTGGAAATTGCATACTAATGTTTTTAACTTCTGTGCAAAGTTGAACTAGACGATGATGCTGTGTAGTTCCATACGCCACCAGATGATGAGAATGCTGAACCCATCATCTTCTTCTTGTTCTTTAAGCAGCAAATGGGCCGTCTCAGGTAAGTCCTCCGCCTCTTGTCTTCACACTTGTAAAAGTACTACTACTACTTCCAGACACAACAACAAGCCCACTTATGTTAACCTGGATGATGCATTGGCTTCCTTCCATAGAATGCTTCATAAGAGTCCTCTGCCTTCTATTATGCAATTCAGCCAACTGTTTTCTTCTCTAGTCCGAATGGGACATTATGAAGCGGTGATCTCTATGTCCAAACAAATAGAATTGCGACGCATTTCTCACAATGTTTACACTCTCTCCATTTTGACCAATTGCTTCTGCCACTTGGGTCGAGTGGATTTGGGTTTCTCTGTTTTTGGCAAAATCATTAAACTGGGTTTGGAACCCACTGTTGTTACGTTTAACACCTTGATTAATGGGCTTTGCAAGGCCGATAAAATCGCACAGGCAGTCGAGTTGTTCGACGAAATGGTTGCCAATGGCTGCCAACCCAATGTGAAGACTTATAATACCGTGGTTAATGGCATGTGCAAGATTGGGAAAACCAATGTGGCTGTTGGTCTGCTGCGAAGAATGGAAGAGGTAGGTTGCCATCCAAATGTAGTGACTTACAACACAGCCATTGATGGCCTTTGCAAGGATGGGCAAGTTTCCGAGGCTTTGGATCTCTTCTCCAAAATGACAGACAAAGGGATTTCACCCGATGTTGTCACCTACAGCTCCTTGATTCATGGTCTTTGCAATTTGGGACAGTGGAACAAAGCTTCTACTTTGCTCTCTGAAATGCTGGCTTTGAATATTGCACCTGATATGATCACCTTCAATACATTGGTTGATGCTCTTTGCAAAGAAGGGATGGCTCCAAAAGCTCATGCTTTGCTCGAAACAATGTCTCAGTGGGGTATACAGCCTGATGTTATCACGTACAATTCACTGATGGATGGATATTGTTTGCGGAAGGAAATGGACAAAGCTGGACAAGTGTTTGATGTGATGATAGGCAAGGGTTGCAGACCTGATATTTATAGTTACAGCATCTTGATTAACGGATTCTGCAAGATGCAAAAGATAGATGAAGCTAAACAACTTTTTGAGGAAATGTCTTGTAAAGGTTTAGTTCCCAACACAGTTACTTGCAATACTCTTTTAAGTGGCTTCTCACAGGCAGGGAGACATAGTGAAGCCGAACAGCTTTTCAAGGACATGAATGTAAATGGTCCTTCACCAGATATAGAAACTTATGCCACTATGCTAGATTGTTTATGCAAAACAGGGCGTGTTGATGAGACATTAGCGCTGTTCCAAACTATGGAAAAGTATTCATTGAAGCCCACTATAGTGATATATAATATCCTCATTGGCGGCATGTTTAATTCTGGAAAGATTAAACATGCAAGGGAACTGTTTAACTCTCTGCCTCTCAAAGGTTTGCAGCCAAATGCCAGGACGTGTAGTATAATGATAAATGGATTTTGCAAGGAAGGATTTCTCGACGATGCATATAAATTTTTTAGAAAGCTGGAAAAGGATGGCTACTCACTGAACGGTTGCTGCTACAACGTCATGATACACGGATTGCTTCGGGAGAAGGATATATCAAGGGCAGTTCAACTGATCAATGAAATGGTAGATCATGGATTCTCAGCAGATGCCACCACCACAGAGCTGGTGTTACATCTTTCCTCTAATGATGACAATCTCCTTTTGAAGAAATTACTAGATTCTGCTGAAAATGATAGCAATGGCTGTAAGAAGTGAAGATAATTTAGTGGACGCACTAGCATCACACTGAATCTCTGTAGTAAGCTTTAAGCTTTTCTTAGTTCTTCCATATTCTAGGTGTGAAGGATCATTGATGTCCAAAATGGTACAGTTGTTGTATAAAGTCTGATATCCATTTGGACCTCTTTGCTCAAGTATGTTTTCTTATAGTGAATCTCCTCACTAGTGTATCTTCTGCTTTGTTTTCTGTTTTTAGGTCCTCATTTTTAAAATTGTTTGTTTGATGTAAGCAGCAGCAAGCGTGGTTGTCCCAAACTCTGGCTCTATATTTAGTTTTCATTGAGCAGGGAGACATACCGCAGCTGAACAGCTTTTCAAGGACCTGAATGCAAGTGGCCCTCCTCCTGAGAGAGAAATGTATGCCACTATGCTAGATTGTTTATGCAAGATGGGGCATGTTGATGAGGCATTAGCACTGTTCCAAACTGTGGAAAAGCATTCAGTGAAGCCTGACATAGTTATATATAATATCCTGACATTGTCTTCTGTAAACTATGGAAAAGATTCGGTGAAGCCTGACATTGTCTTCTGTAAACTTGCTAACAGAATCGCCATTAATATCTAAACTGTAAGTTTCTTTCTTTTCTTGCATATTACCCCATATGAGGAATCTGTGTTGCCTGTTTTTTGGTCTGCACTCTCAAAATTGTCTGTTCGATGGAAATGACCGCAAGAATTGTGTCTCAAAATTAGTAAGCACTGGTATTGTGTTTAGTTTACCCAGGAGCAGTCTCGAATGGATCATTGGTATGCTTTTCTGTCAAATATTTGTCATGCCTAACTCCTTTTTCAGGTTCTTGTATCGTAGATTTTATTTGATTGTACAGAATTTTTTTAAAACTGCAACCTAAGAGGAGTAAGAATTCTTGCTTTGGATGTTCTTAGCTTCTTCTGCCTCGACTCCTTTTCTTTTTTTTTTTTTCCTGGATAAACACCTCTTCTCCTTAGAAAGAGCAAGCAACAGTTTTTTGACATTCTTTCTTCCTCATTTACCTAGGTTGTCTGCCAGATCAGTTGTTTTTGAGAATATAAAAAAAAAAATTTGTCGGTAAAAGAAAGCTTCCATTCAAAAACGAAAGAGAGAACTGGCCAGGACCTTAGACAAACTAGCAACCATACTGTTTTTGGAACTACAGAAGGACATATATTTTTTTAAACATAGATGCAGTTTTAGTAGCTTAATTTGAAATCATTACATAAGAGTATGCCCAAATCCATTGGTGGTGTAACCAGCCACCATCAGGGTCATACTTGTTTAACTGACGCTTTGGCCACCCAATCTGCTACTGAAGTTGCAAACCTCAGCGGTATATACAAGAAAGGACATTTCTCCAAAAGTCTAGCCTGTACTTAATTCTCGGAACAGTTGTTCTTATCACCAAAGGTATATCCTCATCCTTGTGTAGAGCTCTCCAAACAATTTTTGACTCAGTTTCAACGGCTACCTTAGCCTCTGGCTAGAACTAGATTAACTGCCTCTTTGATCACCCTGACTTCTGTCATCGAAGCTGAGATGCTAGTAGTTTCTACCGCGATTCCATCCACCATCATACCCTGAGCTTGGCACACAACACCGAAACCAGCTTCCTTCAATGATAACTTAAAAGCGTCATTACATTTGATCTTTTTTTTTTGATAGTAATCGATGAACTTTATTGATGAAAAATAGCATATGTACAGGGAAGAGAGTATACAAAGGGTACGCGGAATAGGAGATCAACACTAAGGAATCAACACTATGTAAAAATCACGCTAGCCGTACTGCACACGATTGAGCTTCCCATGCCAGCCCTTAAAAGGCTCTGGCGAGGCAAGAACACTACCCGCCAAGTAGGGGAAAAGAGGGTGTGACCCCTTAAACCACCAAAAAACCCGGGTGAGCACCAAATCAAAAAAGACATCCCTGAATAACTGCTTGAAATCAAAGACCAAAGCGTTCCGGGCAAGCCACAAAGACCATAGCATGGAGTAACCAAGTAGCATCCAAACTTCCTGACAACTCGACGAACCCGCCAAGAGCAACCACTGCGGCAGCCAAGCCTCAAGAGACCCCGGCACCACCCAAGTCATTCCCCACCACCGCACTAGGAGCTGCCATAGAGAATGAACCACCGGACAATGAAGCAACATATGATCCACGGTTTCCATATGTTTGCGGCAGTGAGGACATAGTGCATCTGTAATAGACAGGACACCATGGAAAAAAAGTGTCGCCTTGCTGGGGAGCCCGCCATGAAGTGCTCGCCATACAAAGTACTCAACCTTCGGAGGTGCTACCGAGAGCCAAGGCAACGGACACAAGGAAGTGGGTGAGCTCGGCACAAAGTGGAATAGGCTGACTTCACCGTGTAGGCACCAATAGGATCCACTGACCACCTCCAACAATCACTGGCCTCAGAGGAAAAGGAAACCCCCACCAAAAGTTGGTGCAAGAGCTGACATATCCCAAGTTCCCATTGATATAACCTCCTTGTCCATCCTCCTGTGAGAGGGGAACACAAATAACTAGACCTCCACACCTCATGCAAAGAAGCGAATTGAAAAGAGGATACCTTAAAAACACGAGGATACACATCCTTCAAGCAACCTACTGACGACCAATGATCATGCCAAAAGCTTATCCTGACGCCATCCCCAATCTGCAAAGTGAAACCTGCGGAAAGCGTGCGACCAGATAAGCCCTGAATCTCACCACTCTTAACAATGTTAGACCAGGTTGGCGAAGCCCTTGTGAGATCAAAACAAGGCGTGAAAGCGGGGGTGGGAACAGAACACTTAGCCCTCATAATTTGACGCCACAAACACCCTTCCTGCGTCCTATACCGCCAAAGCCACTTAAACAGGAGAGCTTGGTTTTTCTCCAAAAGTGACTCCACACCCAATCCCCCCTGAGATCGTGGCATAGTGATCTTACTCCAGGTGATCAAACATAGCTTCCTTTTGTCACCCACACCACCCTACAAGAAATCTCTTTGTAACTGGACAAGGCGGCGCGCCACCACAGATGGGAGTTTGTACAAAGATAGAAAATACAAAGGTAGAGATGAGAGCACCGACCTTAAAAGCACTGTCCTACCAGCAAAAGAGAGGAATCGCCCCTTCCAAGCACTCAACTTTGTTCTGAACTTAGCCACCACAGGATCCTAACTTCGGGCCAGCTTCATATTAGCACCTAAAGGAAGGCCGAGATAAACAAACGGGAGTCGTTCAGCCTTACAAAGAAGACTAGCAGCCATGTGATTCACCACCTCCTGACCCATATTAATCCCTGCTAGACCACTTTTATGGAAATTAATACTAAGCCCTGAAAGAAGCTCAAAACACCTCAAAATTCTTTTAAGATTTAGTAAATTCCCGGAATCCGCCATGGAAAAGAGAAGAGTATCATCCGCAAACTGTAGTAATGTGACCGGAATGCCATGAATATGAACAGGTGCTATCTGCCCATTCTCCACTGCCCTACTGACAAGAGCAGGCAACCCCTCAGCAGCTAACAAAAACAGGAACGGGGATAATGGATCCTCCTGTTTCAACCCTCTCTGCATCCCAAACTGTGGTGATAGGGAGCCATTAATAAGCACTGACAGAGTTGAAGACTGAAGACAAGCTCGAACCCATGTAATCCAATGACCACCAAAACCCATCCGCTCCATAACCTGGATGAGATACTCCCAAGAAATAGAGTCATAGGCCTTCCTGAAGTCTAGTTTCCACACCACCTCCTTGGCACACGATGCTTTTAGAGAGTGAACAGCCTCCGATGCCACTAAAGCACAATCCAAGATGTTACGCCCGGCAATAAAGGCCGACTGTGTGCTACTTACCAAGGATTCCATCACCGGCTTGATCCGCTCCGCTAGAATTTTAGAAATAATCTTGTATATTCCATGAATCAAAGTGATAGGCCTAAAAATCATCAAAGGTCTGGGCATCCGTCTTCTTCGGTATCAGAGTAATAAAAGCACAACATGCTCCCTTCGGTAACCGACCCGTATGGAAAAAATCCTGCACCAAATCATATAAATCCTCGTGCAATAAATCTCAACAATTCTTATAGAAAGAGAAGTTGAACCCGTCTGGCCCAGGCGCCTTTGAACTATCACAAGCCCACACCGCTTTCTTAACTTCCTCCAAACTAATTGGGCGCTCCAAATTATTTGCAGTCACGCCATCTAAGGTAGCAAAGGGTAAAGAGCCAACCTTAGGGCGCCGACTTCCACTGTCGAAATAAAGCGAAGAGAAAAAATTAGAGGCCTCCAATTTAATATCTATTGGATCCGACAGAACTACTCCCGCTTTCTGTATAGAATGAATACCATTTTTCCTTCTCCGACTGCAAGCCACCGTTTGGAAGAAACTTGTATTACGGTCTCCCAACCTACACCAAGTTACACGAGATTTCTGTCGCCACAGTGCCTCCCTTTGTTTCTCTCATTGGAATAGTTTACTGCGACACTCCACAAGGCGCTCCTTCTCTGCCATAGAGAGATCAAACTGTTCAAATTGGAGCTCCAAATGATCAATATCTACTTGCAGTGCCACAATGTCATTGTCAATATGGCCGAATGAGGTCTTGTTCCAATGCCCCAACTCAAGTTTTAGCCAGCTCAGCTTCTTCAAAAGCCGAAATCTACCCGGAATTTGCAACTCAACTCGAGCCCATATATCATGTAGAATTTCTTTAAAATTCGGAAATGACCACCAGCATGAAAGAAACCGGGTAGGCTTGAATCCCCAGTCGACTTTCTCCTGCCGAAGCACCAACGGCCAATGATCAGAGTACTTCCGCCGCCCAGTGGACAAAAATAACTTTGGAAGTGAGACACTCCACTCCGTTTGTGCCATGGCCCGATCAATTCTGCTGGCCGTCAGAGAGTTTGCCCAGGTAAACATCCTCCCCTCAAAGGGAAATTCTAGCAACTGAAGTGAACACATAAACTGCCGCAAAGCTGCAGCACCCCTAGCACACACCCTGCCACTCTTTCTCTCCCAACCGGCAAGAACCTTATTATAATCACCTACTACTAACCAGGGCGAGCCATATGTCTGTTTTAACGAAACCAAATCTCTCCACATACTAACTCTTTCATCCAAGTCAACCGGTGCGTACACACAACATATAGTCACAGTAATCTTTGCATGCACTAAATACCCCTCCGCCACAATCCAACGCGTGCTATGTGCGCGTTTTGAGCAAACAAAAAAGTCACTCTCCCACATAAATAAAAGGCCACCAGATGCCCCCACTGCGTCCACTGCAATAAAGTCCAAATCTGGAGGCGACCAGAGTTTGCGTACCCGGGCCTCAGAAATCCCAACATGTCTAGTTTCACACAAGAACACAAGTTTTGCTTGTTTTGAATTAATCAAATAAAACAGGTGTTTATGCTTTAACTCAGATCGAAGCCCTCTTGAATTCCATGATACGAGACTAAACATCTTCTCTAATTGCACTCCACTCCACTGTTTCCTTAACCACCAAATCGGTTGCTAACTCCAAGACATCCACAGAATTCCGGTCCACCTCCCAACCCAGTGCATCCCCAAATTGTATTGTCTGCAGCGCCTCCTGTAATGGGGAAACATGTGGAACAGTTCTATCATGAGACTGTTCTGGGTGAGTCTGCAGAAGTCACTCATTCCCCTCCCTTATAGCACCATTTGTTGAGGTCGGCGAGGTTACACTGCCCACATCAGTAAGCTTCTTGAACTTACGCCATGGGTTAACTCTCCCTGACTGAATAGCATCATCCAAACAATTAACAAGGTAGCCTGAGGAATAGGAAGCATGTGATGTAATCTGCTCAGGGGAGCTACTGTACGTGTTGGACGTGCATGTAGCAACATGCATTAAATTGTGAGATACAGGTTGATGGTTGAGTTGAGTTTTAGGTAAGGAGGTATGGGCCGACCCTTCGTCCTCCCCAACACCCAACAATGGCCCAAAGGTATTGGTAAGCCTAATGGGCTTAACTTGTTGCAAAGATCCACCTCTTGATAACAGCTGACTACACGTACGACACCTTAAAGCCCCTCTCTCACAATCTCCACATTCAATCTCTGTACATGGCAAGTCAACCCCCTTCAATCGTGGAACGGTATGAAGGTGATTGACGTGAATTATGGCCATCATTATTCCTGAGAATCTGCATTATACCAAAAGGGTCTTGTGTCTCACCTTGAAAATCTGCACGTGATTCCTTTCTATCCATGTCCTCCTCCTCCATCTCCGGTTCTGATCTCCCTTCACCGGAGTCCCTGCCCTCCGACCGATCATCCATCACAAGAGACACGCTGGGTGCGGGATTAACCACCTGAAAATAGTATACGGGCTCCTCTACCACCATCAAGGAGTAGGAATTATTGGCAATCGATACCCGAATTTGCTTACTGATGTAATTATCTTGACTCGTCAGAATCTCCAGTCGGGCAACCCCTAATCTTTGTCTCTGCGCAGTCTCACTGTCCACCCTCAAGAACCGACCAACTTTCGAACCCACCATCTCAAAGAACTCCTGGCACCAAGCATTCAGAGGCACACCTCTGACCGTGACCCAACACCTACGATTATTCGTTCTGTCACCTTGCTTCCAAGGAGCAAAGGACCTGAACCAAAGAGATACCCAGTCTGGCGGTCGTTGAGAGAAGGCCAGCATTGAATCCTTCGAAGAGAAGCACACCAGGACTGAATCTCCCCCCATATCTTCAACCACCACATCAGTCATGTCATGTAATTTCCAGAGCAGGTAGACAGATTCCAGCTTCAAAGGATCGCGAACAATCCCCACCACACACCGAGCCAACCAGCAATTGACATCGGTCGACGGGATAAAAGACTTTCCTTCTGCCCTCTTCTGCGACTCCCGCAGATGTGAGCCTGACTTCCTATCATCTCCCCTTCCTAGAACCACGTTTGCATAAGTCCCGCCGGGCAGGACCTTGGTGCTGGCGCCTGTCACCCGGTGTGCCTGCTGCTGTTCCTTCATGGCTACCAGGGATGGGCCCCTATTCCTTAGCCTTGCCACGGATGCCCTAACCACCCCTTCCTCTACATGAACTCGGTTAACGTCTGACAACAGCCTCTGCAAATCCAGTATACCCCTAAACCTAACAAACCCAAACCTCTTCCCAGATCTCGTACGTTTGTTTGGGACGTAGACATCCACCGTTTCCCCATATTTCGACATGATTCGGTAGAAATCAGTTGGCTTCCAGGTTTCTGACAGGTTTTCGACATATAGACTATGTAGCAGACCGTTGTCCATAGCCCCCTGTACCTGTCTTCGGCTCCACTTGGAGAAGTAGGGTAGGGTAGGCCCCATAGAAACCTTAATTCTCTCTTGTGAGTGAGGTAATAGAAAGGAAATATTTGCTTTGACAAGTACTTTGGTAACTCATTACATTTGATCTTAATCAACCCCTTGCCAGCCTCTTCCAATGGTTCACATATGGATCATCAGCTTGTTGTCTGTCCATTTCAAGCTCTCCCCTCCTAAGTAGTTGCATTACTACGTCTTGTTGTGCGAATGGGATCTACCTTCCTTGTTTTGCATAAAGATTTCGTTCTCCTTCCCCTAGACGGGCAGGAACCATTCCTGGAAGCTCTCTCCCCCAATTCTTTCATAACGCTAAAGCCTTTACCTATACTATAATAGGTGGTGAATTTCTAAATATTCCACATCACATATATGACCTTACTTTTCAGCTCTATTCTCTCCCCGCTTATTGAGATTCTCACACCACCATTGAGTCACTACCGGATAATCATTCTTCCCTACTTTTTACAGTTTGTTTGGGAATACAAAGGGAAGGTAGGAGAATGGATGGGAACGGAAAGGATGGGAATGGTGGGGAGGGAGAAATTTTAACTTTAATTTGTTTGAATATATTCATTAAAGAAAATGGAGGAGAACAATATGTAATACTTTTGAATTACATAAATATCCTTATTTACAAATTATTTTTTAAAATATAAGAGGCTAATTGTGAAATTTTAAGTCATCATTTAGTTCTAAAATTTTTCCCCCATCCATTCCCCGCCAAATCAGTAGGGAGACATTTTAAGGGGAATGGAAGGGAATGAAGGTTAAAAAATTTTCCTTCCCCTCTATTAAATTCTTTTTCCAAATAAGGTAAAATTAAAAATTCCTCTTTATTCCCCTCCATTCCCCTTCACTCCCCTCCATTCCAAACAAATCCAAGGCTTGATCCGTACCATATTGATTTGGCATGATTGTAAAAGAAAAATATGCTCAATCGACTCCTCTAGATTGCAAACACTATACGATCACAATTTATCTGTTTTGCCTATTAGGTTCTGGTGTTTGAAGGTATAGCATCCCTCTACACCTTCCAAATGAATGTGTGCACCTTTGGTTGGACCTTACGGTTCCATACTTCCTTCCATTTAACCTAGGTCGATGAAGATGTTGGTTCAGTTGTCTTTAATTCTTTCATCCCCAACCAATAACCAGTTTTGGAACTATATATTCCATTTCTACTATAGTGCCAACGTATACATATACTATCATCTATTTCACTGTAAAAAAGAATGGACTAATTACATTTTTTGTCCCTATGTTTCTATTTAGGACATTCTTTATCCTTTTGTTACAAAACGCACATGTTACATGTCAGTGTTCAATTTTTGGGATATTTTTTTGTTTTTCTCCTAATTTTTGCTCATAAAATGCTAACACGTCAGCATCTCAATCCACATCGAAACAAACCTCCCCAACCCAAACTAATTTTTTAACTAACATGTCAACTAACGTGTTGTTTGGGGAGTTTTGGTTCGACGTGGGCCCAAATGCTAACGTGTCAATAAAAAGAATTGACGAGTTACCATTTTTTAAGCGAAAATTGGGAGATAAATGAAAAAAAAATCCTCACTGGTCCCTTTTTCAACATTTTTGCCATCTTTTATTTATCCGTAGATTGTGGGCATTAAGTGTCCTTCAGCTGCTTTTGGTATGGATATGATCTACTGGCGTTATACAACATTTGAGCAGTTCATTACTAAGTTGGTTTAATTTGCAACGATCGATTCAGTAGTGTCGGTATAGGGCCAAGTATAGGCTGATGTTTGCCGTTGGTTGCATCCTCAATAGGTATGGACCTTTCTCTGGTTGGTTGCGCACAAAGTTCTGGTCACCAATCAACATCACTTTGTCTGCCATATTGGTTCTTCAGCCTTATGTCTGATATGCTCCTCCCCACACGAGTCTGTGTTGCATGTTTTGTGGGACTACAATTGGGCGAAGGATTTGTGGTTAGCATTCTCTTCTACTTGTGCTAAGTGCTAACTGATAGGTTTCTTACAATTTGACCCTCTCAATCTCTATGTAGGGTGATATTTCTTGGCAAAGGTGTTTTGGGATTATTTATTTGTGTTTGTGGTTGTAGCATTATCAATAGGGTTTTGAGTAGTTGGACCTCCCTTCAATATATTGTCTTTTGTTCAAGTATATTATCGAAATATTTACATTCTTTAGCGGCTCACCAGTTTGCCCTTGATGTTTCTACCACCCGCCCCTCTACTGTGTGGCAGGTTCCTAAGGATGGTTGGGTTAAACTCAAATCTAATGGTATTATTTAGGTTGGTTTTGGTTTGGCTACTACATGGGATGTCATTTGTGGCTATGTTAGTGAATGGTTTCACAACTTTTCCTTTTTATATTGGTGATTGTTTTGTGTTGAATGTGGAATTTTTGGGTTTATATGCTCATTTGAAGCTAACTTTTGATTTGGGTTTTTTCTAGGTTGTGGCTAAGGTGGATTCATTCGAGATTGTCCAGAATTTGTAGTAGGCTGCCCCGTTCTTGGCGTAGTTTTGCTTTGTTGCTTTTCTTTGAGGAGCTTCTTCGATTGCCCTTGGGTGGTGTAACGCCCCGATTTTTCATAATTTTATTTATGGAATTTTTAGAATTTTAATTCTAATTTTACCCTTATGAATTTTTCGGAGTTTTGGACTTAAGGGTATTTAATTACCTCGAATTATTGAGTTTTTTGTCGGGTTCCTTCTCTATTGAGCCTTCGTTGGAGTAAAATCGGGTCTTGGAGTTGAAACTCAAGGTTTGGTGTAGTTTTAACTAAAACTACGTAGTTTTGAGGATATAAAAAAGAAAGAAAGAAAGAAAGAAACATCAGCCTTGTGCGCGTTTTGACCGAACTAAGCAGGTTAACCGCGCCTCGGTCCAAAACGATGTCGTTCTGGACTGGGGCCGGCTCAAACCCTAAGTCCTTTTCCCACTTCTTTCTTTCTTTTCTTCACTCTCTTTTCTTTTTCTTTTCTTCTCCCGTGCGCCACTACCCCCCCCCCCCCCCCCCCCCCCCCCCCCCCCCCTTCTCTCTTTCTCTCTCTCAACAAACACACACCACCGCCACAACTTCTTGCTCCTCTCTCCTCGAGCCACCACCGACGCGTCCCTTTGCCTTCCTCCTTCCACCGACGAGACGCCGCCGCCTCTATCTGCTCTTCCCTCACGACGCTGCCGCCTTCTAGCACCGGCACAAGGGGAGAATTGTTCGAGGAAGCTGCACTTCGGATCGGCTATGTGCGTGTAGGTGAGGCTCGGGCTTGGGTCGTCGTCACCACCGTGCTCGGGTAAGGCGCAGCTTCCCTCCCTCTCTTCTCCTCTTCTTTTTTTTGCATGTCCGAGTTTGTGTTAACTTGGTTGTGGCTGTTGTTTTTGTTGGATTTTGGCTTCGTGGGTGTTGTCGGACTGCGTGTGGCTGTGGTGTGGTGTTGTTGGTGGCGGTGATGCTTGCTATGGTGGTTGTTTGGCTCGTCGTGTTGTTCCGGCGGGTCTGTGTTTGTGGCGTTTGTCGGACGGTGTGGTTTCGCTGCAGGTGGTGGTGCTCGGGTTGTGTTTTGGTGCTCGACCGGTAAGGATTCGGGGCAGAGACTTAGGCTCAGGTTTGTGTGTGACAAATTCGGGATCTTTGTTTTCTAGTAAGCGATTCAACCCCAACAGCACGTTATTTTCGATTTTTGATGTTCTTTGAGTGTTGTATTGATGAATTGGGTGTTGGTCTGTGGATAGCCGGGTTGGTTACGAAGTGTTGGTGCCATTTCGGGGCTATCGTGGTAATTCCGGCGAGGCTGTGACGGGATTCCGGCGAGTTAGGGTTTTCCGGCGTCTCGTGTTCCTATTCCGGCAAGACGGTTCGGGATTTTCGGCATTTAACGGTAAATTCCAGATGTAGTTTTGTGGCTAAATTTCTATACACGGCATGTACCATTTTATTCGGATTGTGTTATGTATTTAAATGTTGTATAGTAGAAACCGAGAGTGGGGACTGAGTAGCAAGTGGCCGATTTTTCCACGCGGGTAGAACCTCTAGGATGGTAGTTCGGGCTCGGGTAAACCCTTCAACAGGGGTTAGACAGAATTGGGCCAGGCCCAGTAATGTGATGTTATGACCAACATAATTGGATTTAATTAAGTGATGGGCTTTAAGCCTAAGGACATGTATTTATGGTTTTAAATGATGGGTTTTGAGGATGTGGACTTTAAGTTGGATTATAATTTTGAACTTAGTGGGCTTTGAGCCTGTGTACTGTAGACCCGTGACTGGGAGTTATAATTTTGGTGAGTGGAAGTGGATTAGTCGGGTTGGACTTTAACTCACGGTTGCATTGCACAAGCATGCATAATTCATTTTTTTTGTTTAATATCTTTGTGAGATATGGTGTCTATGTGTATAGGCACGAGACATAACTCGGGAGCAGCAGGATCTAGTGCTGGACAGGCAGAGCGCCATCATAACTGAGTTGACTCTATAAGACTTATATACCTGTATGCGAATACTTGTTGGTATGGTTAGGTAGTACTGCTTGCTGAGTATGCTTCATACTGTTGACTGTGTTGTGTACCTGGTTGTTTATGTGCTGAATTACCATGACAATAAATATGTGCTGCTTTGCCATGCGATTCTCCTATGAGCTGTTATTGCCATGCTTGTGAAATATGCTGTCTTGCTATATCCTGTTTTTTGTGAGCTTTAGGCTCTGTTTAGAGAACCTCTGTAATGGTACACAACTTAGATACGACTTGAGGTGACACTTATACAATTTCATAATTGGTAACATAACGTACCTGAATAATTAATAAGTTTTATTGTGGGGCTGTTGACCGGTAGCACCGAGAGGGAAGAGAGGGTATCCCTCGGGTCCTGTTATTTTAGTGAATTGTATTCACAGAGACGGCGACGAGGGAATTGATGAGTACGCCCTCAGTTAGTATATTAGTGAGAGTACCCCTCACAGAGCTGGCGCCTTGGGGATTTGTCGGGTGTACCCCTTGGTTATTTGTTATTATCCTTTTCTTTTGGTGAGAGCACCCCTCACAGAGCTGGCGACTTGGGGACTGACGGGTGTGCCCCAAGATTTTGTATTATAATTTCTTTGAGGAGAGCACCCTTCCTAGAGCTGTCGGCCACTTGTTTGTTAGTGGTTTTCTATGTCGGAACTTACCCATTCCGGTGTTGATATTTATACTGTATATATATAAGATTAAATTTGGGCATACGCCCTGGGGAGCTGGCCAGTCGCTACCGCGCCCGACGCACACAGTAGAGGGCCCTTAATAATGATAAGAATGTATTAACCAGATAATTCACCTAACACTAGTGTGTGTGGCATTTGACACGTGTTGATCGTGTGTGTATAATTGTGCTCGTGGACTTACTCACCCTACGACTGTCTTTGTATGCCTGTATATTTGTCTTATATTGTACATTGAGTAGGCTACTCATATAAATCGCCACCGTGGTTTTACAGATCGTTAGTAGCTTGTTGACGGTCGCTCTTACCTCGGGTATCAGACTCTTTCATTTCAACAGGTAGTCGTGTTTCCTTCCTGGTGGATCCATAGAGTTGACACTTTATATGTTCTACACTTGTCATTGACTTTATTGTTGGTATTTTTTTTCCGCTGTGTCTTTTTGTCGGGATACTGTTTTGGCTTCTTGGATTTTGATCAGTTGTTATTCCGGTTGGTTTAACCGGTGTTACTTTGGCTAGTTAAGCCTGATTTTATATTTGACTTTTGTATCCCGATGTTTATTTTTTTGTTACTCTGAGATTTTGAGTTGATGTTTTTACACAGAGTATAGCATCCCTGGACTTAAGGGCATTTTGGTCATTTTATAATTGTTTATATTTTGTATTATCATTTTTGAGATGCGGTCGTTTCAGGTGCTGCCTATCACACATGTCTAGCGGAACTCTTGTGCTACTTGGGCTGACCAAGCGTGGTCTTTTTTTGCCGTTAGGGTAAGTATTTAGCATAGGTTTCTTAAGACTGTCTAAGTTTTTTCTTGGATGATTTAAAATGCTTTGTTTTTTGTAGAAAGAGTTTAGGTTGAGAAGATGCTTCCGTGTCCACCAAGACGAGGACAAATCACCGAACTTAGTGAGCGCTTAGCAATGTTATTTACTAATTGCTCACAAAATGATCGATAATCTCTATTCTATATTGTATATACATGTTACCCTACCCACCAACATGGCTCATTGTAATGTGTATTCTTCCTTATGAATAAAAAAATATATACATTTGGACTTATTCTTTTTTTTTTTTGTTTTTAATAATTTTGGGAGAGGGCAAAATTGGAATGGGAGGATGGAGCGAAGCATCCTATGTTATGGTAAACCTATCTCTCTTATCTCTGCCCATATAAACCACTTATAGGCCGACACAAACCCTATACATAGAATCGTTTTACAATACAGTCTCAGTGGCGGCGGCTGACGGTTGGGGGTAACTGTTGTCTCATCCTTGCAAAGGCTATCAATGACCGTCGTGTAAATCCCTTTCGTCAGAGGATTGTTACGTTACATCCAAACCCGGTGACTTGCAACACGGTCATTGACAGCCTTAGCAAGCATGGGCAATTGCCCGATCCAGGCTTTGGATCTTCTCCTCCAAAGTCATCGACAAATGGGTATATTTCACCTCTGATTCGATTGGAGTTCTTTGCAGATATTGTTTTCAAAATCGTTTAAAATATTTATTTTATGGTGCTCTTCATTTTGATATTTTTTTTTTCTTGAAATACAGTGTCATATATTGGATTGTCTTTTCTATTATTTCTAGTTGCGCATCCGGTATTTGGATCTTTTGCCATGACAAATCCAGATCTGATCCGAGTCGAGCACCTAGATAGGTCTCTGAAATTCAGACCTGCTTAAGCTACTTACCACTCCAACCAACCCATGCTTGTTAGGTTGTCTTTTTTATTCTCTGCTGCTGTTTACCCTGATGCCTTGGAATTCTGATTTCTTACACTGCTATAGTCTTGTGGGGGTGCGTTCTGTTAGCTCCTGTGATCTCTTACATGCATGGAATTTGTTAGTTCTTTTCAGCTGTTACATGCTTGATACAATACAATTTCATGCTCGAATTTTTCGAATGGTTGGACAATTTTGTGGCTGTTGATGGTGGATATTCTTTTGACTTTTGATCACCTTCGCTGGTTAGGAAATTCAATTTTTTTTTTTTTGATGAAGCTTGCTTGGCTGCTGTACCATATGCATGAGCTGCTGCATATGTCTTGGTGCATGGACATTAATTCTGTTCAGTTGTGAATTCTTGCTTGGAACAATGGATATTCCCATGTCATTGGGGAAACAGATTCACAGCAGTGTTTTGTAGACTTTTGGAACTTGACGAAAGCAAAAAGGTTCTATCCCTTTTATGATGTTATTTTGGGTGATGCAAAACTGCTATCTTCTGCTTGAGAAGCTTTTGTTGTACTTTCACTCCTAGAGCAGGAAACAAAGTAGCGCCACAGTCTGGCTAAACTAGCCGTTGGGTACCCAGGAGGGGTATATGACATGAAGGGATGTTTGTCCTAAAAGCATCTAGTCTGACACCTATGGCTATGTAAGCTAAGATTGTTGTTTTCTAATCTTTTGTATTTGATGGCGTCAATCCGCATCCGTTTGCTTATGAAAGCATTGCCGCACGTATGTACTTTGCAGTAATGTGTGGTTAGTGGTTAGGAATGTGCATAAAAGAATCAGTTTCTGTTTTGGCTTACGAATGGCAGCACATTCTAGAGTACTTTTGTACTTTGCAGTAATCTCTGGTTTTTTTTGGGTTGAAATGGGTTGAAAACATGTTGCCTGGTTTTGACGATAACATACGAGTCTTCTTCTCTTGGTTGACAATGGAGGTTAACTGAAGAAGTAATTTATTGATGGCGGAAGAGAAAAAAATTGGAGAGAATATGACAAAACCCTAGCATAGTTGGGGATTTGTCGTGTTTGCTTCAGCCTTAAAATGATGATGGGCTTTCTTTATGGACATGGGCTTTTTATATACACAACGGTTTTAGCCCACGCCCAATTATTTTTCTGAAATTTATTATTTTACCAAAACCGGTTGAACTCCGAGTATATGCGGTTGAACCCTTTAACCCGCGACCCGTTGCTTAGACCGGATTGACAGCGGGTCTGGGTTTAACAACCTTGGAACTTAGAAGAAAGGGAATGAAGCGATCCTTGGGTTGGGTTGGGGTTTTGTTTTGTTCTTCGCAGGCAGATGGGTAGGGTTAGTATTACGATGCTAAAGATCCCTTCTTCTTCTTCTTCAAGATCCCCTCTTCCCTTGCTCTCCGCGTCACCGGTAAGTCTTCTGCCTTCTGTTTTCGTGCTTACAGTAATTGGACGACTAGTGACAGTAGACACAAACCCAAATCCAAACCCACATTATTTCTTAACCTAGATGATGCTCTGGCTTCCTTCCATAGGATGCTTCATAAGAACCCTTCCCCTTTCCATTGTCTAATTCAGTCAGTTGTTGGCTTCTCTTGTCCGAATTGGACATTATGAGGCGGTGATCTCTATGTCCAAACAAATGGATTTGCATGGCATCTCTCAAAATGTTTACACCCTCAACATTTTGGCTAATTGCTTCTGCCATTTGCGTCGCGTGGATTTTGGGTTCTCTGTTTTTAGCAAAATCATTAAACTGGGTTTGCAGCCCACTATTGTTACGTTTAACACCTTGATTAATGGGCTTTGCAAGGCTGATAAAATGGCACAGGCAGTGGAGCTGTTTGACGAAATGGTTGCCAATGGCTGCCAGCCCAATGTAAAGACTTATAATACGGTGGTTAATGGCATGTGCAAGATTGGGAAAACTAGTGTGGCTGTTGGTTTGCTCCGAAGAATGGAAGAGGTAGCTTGCCATCCCAATGTACTGACCTACAGCACGGTCATTGATGGCCTTTGCAAGGATGGTCAAGTTTCCGAGGCATATACTCAAACACAGTGATGAAAATTAAACACAGTGACCTATATTGCTAACAGAATCGTCGTTAGTATCTAAATCGCTGCTGAAGTATGTTTGTTGCCAGTTTTTTTGTCTGCACTTTTAAAATTGTCTGTTTGATGGAAATGCCGACAAGAATTGTGTCTGAAAATTAGTACGCACTGGCATTGTGTTTAGTGTACCTTGGAGCCGCCTGGAATGGATCATAGGTTTCTCTATCATAGAATTTGTTTGATTGTATTGAAATTTCTTTTAGAACTGCAATCCAAGAGGACTACGAATTCTTGCCTTGCCTCTTCTTAGATGCTTCTGCCTCGTCTTACACAAGCTGTGTTCCACTCTCCCATCATTCTCCTGAGAAAGAGGAAGCAACAGCGGATTTCCATATTCTTTCCTCATTCCAAGTATAATGCCGCAAATTACTAGCATTTTACTAGCACTTCCGTGGCTGAATTATTGACAAACTTCAACGTTAGCCTCTTTCTTCTCCACCAAATGGAAGGAATTGCCGAGTGGACTGAGAAGGACTAGAAATATAATGCAAAATTGCATCCGGATTCCGGACTGTTATACAATAATACAAGACACCTTTGCTCACGGGATAACTACTTCTCAGGTCCTAAACCTTTTTATTTTCTGCAACTATGTCCTAGACTTTTAAAAATAATCATTTGAATCCTATTCTTTCATTAGTTACAACAAACAAGTCAACCCAAAAATTAAAACTTTGGGGATAAATTGACCCATAGTGAATAACACATGGGGAAATAAGAATTTTTGCCAAATATAATAACTGTAATTTTTTTTTTGATTCCCCACCCGGTATCCGAAGCTTTGTCCCGACTAATCTGGATTCGACCCGCGTCGTGCACCTGGGTATATTACTGTAATTTTTAACAACTCCAAACATGTTATTTCAATTTTTTTTTTTTACTTAAACTGAAACAAAGATATTTTTTTAATAAGAAAGAATCTGTTAATTTAGTGACTTTTTCAAATTCATATTTAATGAAATTTAATTAGACAAACCTAAACAACATGTTATAATAGCCAAGGTTTTTAAATGCGGGCTTGCTCGACCAGTTGAACCCGGATAATCGTGACCGGTTTTCTTGGTCGTATCGTCCTTTGAAAGTTTTTTAATTGAACCCGAGTTTAACTACTATTTAAGCGGAAAATTGTTAACCGGTGGCCAGACCGGATGTTTAACAACCTCAACAATAAAGTGAGGATCGGGTCAATTTGAGAAGTAGACCTAGGTTAGCCTTGGAGATCCCCATTTGGATGAACTACGAGAGCTTTGAACCCAATAACAGGCGGGTACGTAGGCAGTCTCAAGTGGATGAGACACAAGCTTAAATGTTTTACTTTGCATTAGCATCCAATATCAGCGATATTGTCTCAGTTAAGATGGTGGTTCGCGATAAATGAATCCCCTGACTTTCCTCTTGGTTTCTAGATCTGTGCTTTATCCGGAGTCATCAACGGGGTATTCTCAAGTTTTTCCTAATTAGCGACTCCTTGTCTATAGACAATCAAGAGAACACCAAGAACTGCATGTGCCAAGTACCTTTGTGAGTTTTTCAGGATTCGTGTGATTACTTCCCGAGGAAGCGCTTGATATTGTGAACAAAAAAGAGAAAATTGAGTGAGAGCGAGCCTCTCATGTCCAAGAAAGAAGCATCATAGTTCACAAGTCGAGCCTGTTCTCAAGAAAGGAGCGAAATGAACAAACTTGGTTCAAAGTGTGAATACCGTACAAGCATATTCTATCTATTGTTGTTGGGTTTTAAGTGAGACTGTTTGTGATTCCTCCAGTTTATATCTTGGGAATATATTTGAAATGATGGTTTTTTGGGAAGCGATTAATTCGTCTGTCCTAGGAATCATTGAATCGATTCTCTCCACTTGAATTAAGCTTGTTCATGCGTTTTGGGAAGAATTATTATAAATTGCAGACCATCGAATTTAAGCTGCTGTTACGGGGCAATATCCCCACCAACCGTGAGCTGGGGGCGGTGCTCTTACCACCAAGAAGGACGGTCGACGATCTGTATTCTATATTTACATATTACCCAGCATTAGAGAGAGGACCGGTCGGTAATCTATTTTGTATTTACATATTACCCACCAACATGGCTCGTGTATTGTGTATTCTTCCGTTATAAATAAAAAAAAATATATATTTAGACTTATTCTTCCTTTTTTTTTTATTGGGAGAAGAGGGCAAAATTGGAATGAGAGCATGTACTTGGTTTTCGCTGTGGTAAGGTTATGCTAATAAACCTTTCTCTCTTATCTCTGCCCATATATACCACTTATATATACACCAGTTATAGGTCGACACACAAACTCTATAGAATCGTTTTACAATCTCTTAGTGGCGGCGGCTGATGGTTGGGGGTAACTCATCCTTGCAAAGGCTATCAATGACCGGCGTGTAAATCCCTTTCGTCAGAGGATTGTTACGTTACATCCAAACCCGGTGACTTGCAACACGGTCATTGACAGTCTTAGCAAGCATGGGCAATTGCCCGATCCAGGCTTTGGATCTTCTCCTCCAAAGTCATCAAGAAACGGGTATATTTCACCTTTATTGCTATTGTGGAGTCTTTTGCAGATCTTTTTCCCCAGAATCGTTAACAATTTTTACATATACACTTTTTTACGGTATTTTTCATTCTGGGTTTTTTTGCTTGATACACGCTGGGAATAAAAGATTTTTTGGTACCTATATTTGGCCTCGATTTGGGTTTTGGTACCTGTACTGAAATTTCATATTTTTTGGTATCTGTACTTGGTAGTTTTCATGAATTTTTGTACTTCCGGTGGCGGGACGGTCGCCGGAGACACAAGTCGAATTTATATGAGGCCACATCATCTTGGTGGTCAACCCCACCTGGGTTCCCTCAATCTCGACCCGAAACTACCAAACCGACCCGTTCCGGGTCTAACCATACCAAATATCCCAATTTCATTTTTAAAAAGTGAAATTAAATTAAAATACATTACAAAATTAATTTAAAATAAATAATTAATCTCACGGGTAAATAAGAAGTGACATTAACATTTAAGAATGATAATTTTTTAAAAAAATATAAATAAGTATATAAATTTTATATATTTACTTTCTAAAAATGAAAATTTTTATTTTTAAAAATAATGATAATAATTTCTATAAATAATTTTTTAAAAAAATAAAATAATTTTTGATATTTTTAAAAAATATATTTTTAACAAAATTATTGTAATTTTTTTATTTGAAATTTAAAATTTTTATATAATTTTTCTAAAATTAAAATAAATTATTATTTTTTAAAATAAATATAAAATATAATTTCAAAATTAAAATAAATTTATATAAAATTTCACATAAATCTATAATTTTATGTTTTTTTAAATTAGAATAAAAATTTATATTTTAAATTTTTTATACATATTTGTTAAAATAAAATGTTATTTTTTAAATTTTTCATAAATTTATGTTAAAAAATTATTATATTATTTTAAAATTATAAAAATGTTATATTTACATAATTCAAATAAATAAAAATTATATTTTAAAAAATTTATATTTTTTAAAATATAATTCTTTTATTTTAATCTCACTTCTTATTTGTAACAGCCTGGGTAAAAATTTTGGATTTTTACCGGACTGTAGAAGTCTATTTACCGTGATTTACTGTTGAATTAATCTTGGGTAATTAATTCAAGGTAAATCGGGAGTTGTTTTTCGAAACCGAGGGTTTTCCCGCGCTTGTGATTTTCCCGTGAATTTTTTCGGAACTAAGTTGGTATTTTTCGGGTTTCGGAATTTCTCGTAAAATCACACCGAAAAATAACTAAGGAGGTATCTGTAATTTTCTGGTCCGGATCGGATTCGCCCGTAATGCAGACGAATGGCATTATTGATTATCACAAGCTAAGTAGTAAAATTTTCAGTTATATAATGATGAAGGCAGCCGGAGAAGGAGGAGGAGGAGAAAAAAAAAGAAAGAGAGAAAAAGGAGAGGAAAAAGAAAGGAAAAAAAAAGTAAAAAAAAGAGAAAAGAAAAAAAACAGAAAGAAATAGAAAAAAAACAGAGAGGTAATGAAAAAAAAGAAATAAGAAAAAAAAAGAAGAAAAAAAAGAATAAATCAGAAGGAAAAGAAAGAAATAGAAAAAAAGGAGAAAAAGAAAACTGGAAAAAAAGAAGGGGATGAACAGTGCGTCACCCGCCTCTGCACTGTTCACCTCGATTCGTTCCGCGCCGCTAAACGCCACACCATCGCCACCGTCGTCCTCGCCGAGCCGACGCGACCCCGTACCCGTCGCCGCTGTCGCCTTCCGTCGCGAGACTCGCCGTGACGCGCCTGTTACCCGGCGGAGCTGCTTCTTCCGCGCGCTGCTCAGCTCGATGCCGTCGCCGCGCCGCCGTTTCACTGCCCACGGAGTCGCCTTCGTCTGCCGCAGCTGTTGGTGTGGTTGCTTTCCTCCCTCGCGCCTCGCCGTCGTCGCCAGCTGCCGCAACCCGGAGGTAAGACCCGGTTCTTGGCAAAGATCCGTTCGTGGAAACGGGTCGCGAACTCGGTAGTTGGGTTATGGGCTTCTGGGTTGGGCTGAGTGGTGTGGGCCAGGCCTTGGCACTGTGTTGGGCTGTTGCCTTGGTACAGGGCCGCACTATTCACGGCCCAGCCCGATTTATTTTAAAAAAACAAATTATATATATATATTTTTATTAATATTCTGGAATTCAATTTTGGAAAAAAAATTATATATATTTTTAGAAAATTATGGACAATTTAATTCTATTATTTTCAGGAAAATATAAATATAATTACTTTGATAAATAATTAAGTTATGTTTGAAAAACTATTTTTAATTGGAAAATTATATATATGCCTTGAAAATAATTTCTGGAAATTAAAATGTATATTATTTTCGTCTGGAAATTATGATTGTGGTTTATGTAAATAAATATGTATTTTTTAAATTTAAGTTAATTATATTTTGGTGTTGGAAATATTGTTAGAAAAAGATAAATACTATATAAATATTCTCTAAAAATTATAAATAGCTTATTATTTTCTGGAACAATTATGTGGATTATTATTTTGGAAATTATAGTTATTTTATGAGAGTATTTCGAATAGAATTTTAATTAAAGTATGGTACCGAAATTATATTCGGATGTACGTATGGTTAAATATTTTCGGTAAAAAGATAATAATATCGAATAAGAACCGGAATGGGTAATTTCGTAGTATTGGCATCATAGTAAACCGATTATGTGCATTTAAGTGTATATACTGTTTTGTTGTATAGGTTTGGATATCGGGCAGTATCCCGAGGGGTCGGCGTCGGACCGGTCATTGTTTCCGAAGTTGAGTAATCGGCCAAGGTGAGGATGGATTTCCTTGTTATACACGGACATAATGAGCCAATAAAACAAAGCTACTAATAACGTACCAACCTACAACGTAACAACCATACAAAGCCCTACAAATAGGGTACCAGAACAAACACCAGCCCTACAAATAGGGTTCAGCCAAAAACCTACAAATAGGTACTCACGTTTTGACACTAAATTAAATGAAATAATTAATGAATTGTGACAATGATGTCGATCCTTGGTTTTTGGATAGGGATGTCTATCCCGGTATCCTGGTTAAGGATGTCGATCCCTGTGATTTGGTTTTGATAACGATGATATAATTGTCACGTGGTAGTAGTGGTACGACTCGATGGTTAGAGACTGTTTCGTGGTGGCTATGACCTGGGTTACTTGATAAGCATGTCTATGCTTGGGATGTCTATCCCGTGATATATTTTTGGGATGTCTATCCCTGGGTTCGTATTTTTGGGATGTCGATCCCTGGGTTCTCTGATTTGGTCTGGCACCCGGAATGTGTTGATAACCAGGTTTGATCACTAGCTTATCCGTGATGGGGCCCGGTAAGATAAAATTGGATAATTGATTTTTAATTGAGTCTTTTGGTTGGACTGTTTAGCCTGTGTCTTTGACTTGAGTAATTTTAGTTGCATATTGATCGTCTTTCCATTGTCGTGAGCACTTCGGACTCACCCCTCACCTGCGGGCTTTCATCCCGTAGGATGAGTTGTTTCATGTACAAGTTTGGTGCATTCCAGACAGGCTGCAGCGTTATCCCTTGGACAGGGCTCGGATCCATAGTTTGCTTGTGTCGCATACAGTGTTAGTGAGTTATTTAAGTCTTCCACTGTGCAATGTTTTCGCTATTATTGGGCCATTGGGCCGGATATGTTACTTATGTTGTTTTATTATTTTGGGCCGTTGGGCCGAGTTATGGTTGTTTACACTGTATGCTAGGCCTTGTTGGGCTGGGTTGTCACAGTTTCGGCTTGTGTTTACTGTGTACGGTAAATACGGGTCGGGGCTCTTCATTATTTATAAATTAGACTAATTAATTAATTTTATAATCCTTTTTAAATTTAATCTCACTTTTAAAAATAAAATTTTGGTATTTGGTTGGTTAGACCCTGGGTCGGTTTTTTTGGTTTCGGGTCAAAATTGGTGGAACCCGGGTGGGGTTGACCCTGAGATGAGGTGGCCTCACATAAATTGGACACGTGTCTCCGATGACCGAAAGTACCAAAATTAATAAAAACTACCAAATACAGGTACCAAAAATCATGAAATTTCAGTACAGGTACCAAAAACCAAATCGAGGCCAAGTACTCGTACAAAAAATCCTTTATTCCATACACGCTGTCATATTTCTAGTCGCCCATCAGGTATTTAGATCTTTGCCATGACAAATCCAAATCCAAATCTGATCCGAGTCGAGCACCCAGGTCTCTGATGCTACTTACCACTCTGACCAACCCCATGTAGCTTAGGTTTTCTTTTTTATTCTCTGCCGCTGTTACCCTGATGCGTTGGAATTCTGATTTCTTACACTGCTAGGCGGCTTCTGGGTTGCGTTCTGTCAGCTCCTCTGATCTCTTGCATGCATGGATTTTGTTAGTTCTTTTCAGCTGTTACATGCTGTAGACACAATACAATTGCATGCTTGAATTTTAGGAATGGCTGAACAATTTTGTGGCTGTTCATGGTGGATATTCTTTTGGCTGCTGTACCATATGCATGAGCTGCTGCATATGTCTTGTGCATGTACATTAGACGAAAGCAAAAAGGTTCTATCCCTTTCTGATGTTATTTTGGGTGATGCAAAACTGCTATCTTCTCGCTTGAGAAGCTTTTGTTGTACTTTCACTCCTAGAGCAGGAAACAAAGTAGCGCCACAGTCTGGCTAAAGTAGCCATTAGGTACCCAGGAGGGGTATATGACATGAAGGGATGTTTGTCCTAAAAGCATCTAGTCTGACACCTATGGCTATGCAAGCTAAGATTGTTGTTTTTTAATCTTTTGTATTTGGTGGCGTCAACCCGCATCTGTTCTGCTTATCAAAGCAGTGCAGCACATATATATGTACTATCAGTTTGTGCTTTGGCTTACGAATGGCAGCACATTTTAGAGTTTCACATAGTCAAAGACAAAACCGAGTTTGACAACACCGTGCGTAACTGGAACCCATCGAATAACACGGTTTTTTTTTTTTTGCGTTTGTTTAAACATTGCACTCACTAAAAACTTATACTCTTACTTTTATCATGGTACGGTTTCTGTTGTTTTATCTAGAGGGTTTGTATCCAATGTTTGAAAAGCCTGAAATTTTTATCTTATGCACCCGAAACAACCCAATTTGACACAGAACTTTCTATCTACAAAGCAGAAATGAGAAAGTTAGTTTTGTCTTTTTAAGCTTTTCCAATTCATCTTGTAAATTTTGATAAAAATTCGGGTACACTATATCTGTAGGTGTAGTTTTTTTTTTTTTTTTCCTACATACAGTTTGCAGAACACAAACCTCATATGTTAGAGGGAACATCCTGAAGAAACACCAAGGAATGTCCCAAACCTGAACATTCAGGCAGTGTATAGTGCAAAATTTCTTGTTTTCCTTTTTTTGGTTGAAAGCCAAAGTCAATTCCATTCATTTATAAATCTGTACTACAAGGGATTGAGAAAAGGTTGACAGCTCCTTCAGTATATCAAAGACTAGAAAGCAACTTGGATCTTGGGGTGGGGTCCCTCTGTTGATGTCGTTGCTGAGCAGCAGGCAATCAGTTTCAATGATAAGGTTAGAGATCTGGCAATCTGTAATGCAAACAGAACACAATAGGCCTCTGCAACTTTCGCCTCCTAAACACCCTGATTAACCTTCACTCCAGCACAGATAATTTGGCCCTTATCATCTCGTGCAATTAACCCCAAGCTAGCTAGCCTTGTTATCTCTCATAGCTGCATCAGTATTTATTTTAATCCATCCAATAGGTGGCTTAGGCCATGACTTTGGGGGTTGTCTATGGGCCAGAAGTTGGTCTGAACCCATCCGGAGGTTGGCCACCTGATAGTCGCGAAGGAGAGTAGCTTAGGAGATACAGACACGGTGCTAGTTCGGCTCTTGTTGTTGAAAGACCAAGAGCTCTTGTTGTTGAAAGACCAAGTTGTTACGAGCTATCCAAGTACTTCAGAAAGCCCTGCATAACTACTCAAATTTTTCCTCCTTCAATTGCTCATGAAAGCAAATTAAGAAATCATTGTGTTATGAATTGATATCTTTGCCAAGATATTAGTATCTTTTCAAATTCAAAAACTAGACAAACAGGAGCTGAAGTTTAGGGCCTTTAATTCCTATTATTCCCTAATCTTTAGTTTCCTATTTAGAATAGGATTCTCTTTGAATTGTTCCTGATTTTAGGATTTTTAATTTCTGTGATTTCCTTATTTTAAAATTTTCTATTTAGTTTCATTGTTTAGTTTTGCCTAAGTTCTATTTAAAGGACATGCTATGAAAGAAAAGGGAAAAGTCAGAATTCCTAGCGTCGTTGAGATTTATGCTCTCTCTCTAACCAGAACTTAAGGTCTAAGGCTCCCTTTATCGAGTCTACTTACAATAGGAAAATCTAAGAAGCGTGGTAAGGGAAAGGATACACTTCCCCAACCTGACTTCTCGCTGCAACCTCCCAACAAGCGCCCTGTGACTCGATCCTTGGCTAAATAGATTCATAACAACTTGGTAGTGGAGCCTGACATGGGTGATAACATGGAATCTCGAATCCAATCAATTGAGGCAACACATGCAGAAACCTTAGAGCAGATTTGCAACATTTCCTTACAGATCAAAGAATTATTGTTAGTTGGGAATTCACAATCACATATTCCCAATGCATCTACAAGTAACAACCAGAATCCACCTGTTGTGCCCATTCCGCCAGTAGGCAGTAGCAAAACATCAGACAACCACTCTAACACCGTCCCTAGGTTCATAAAATTGGACTTCCCTACTTTCAATGGCAAGAAGGATCCATTAGAGTGGCTCTTGAGATGTGACTAATTCTTTGTGAATCAGCACCCCAGCGAGGAAGATAAGGTGGGATTAGCAGCCATCCACCTATTTGGAGTAGCCCAGAAAAAGTATGGCAACTAAAATATGAGAAGGGTTTGCAGCCATGGACAGAATTCAGAAAGAGTGCTTGTTGCGCTTTGGGCCAAAGATGGGAAACAATCCTATTGGATATTTCTCAAGCCTGTGTCAAACGGGTTCGGTGAATGCATATGAATGCGAGTTCCAAGAAAAACTGGCTCTCACAGGTAACACGATTCCATCTCACCTACATGTGGGATTGTATGTTGCAAGACTTGAAGAGTTGATCAAGGTGGACGTGGAGTTGCAAAGGCCACCGAATCTAGTAACGACCATGAGTTGGGTGCGGGCCTTTGAGCGTCGACACAACATTGCCAAAGGAAGTGCTAATTGCAAGGAGCCGTACCAGTTACACCAGATTTTTGGGGCCACAGAATCACCACGGGGTTAGATAAGCGTTCTGCACAATCTAGTCAGCATCCCACTTATATCCAGCAACTAAGTCGTGCTAAGATGGCTGAGCGGCGTGCAAATGGACTATATTATAACTGTGATGATCATTATTCTGCTAATCACCAGTGCAAGAGGTTGTTCTTTTTAGAGTTAAGTGATTCTCTAGACGAAGTGGGTGTAGACACTGGCCAATGAGTCACATCACTACCATAATTCCGAGCTTGAGGACAAGCTCGCTCTGCGAGAGGAAAGTAATGTTATGAATTGATATCTTCGTGAAGATATTAGTATCTTTTCAAATTCAAAAATTAGATAAACAGGAGTTGAAGTTTAGGGCCTTTAATTCCTATTATTTCCTAATCCTTAGTTTCTTATTTTTAGGATCTTTAATTTCTGTGATTTCATTATCTTTAATTTCCTGTATAGTATAGGATGCTCTGTAAGATGTTTCCTTGTTTAGTTTTATCTAAGTCCTATTTAGAAGACATGCTATGAAGTAAAAGGGACAAGTCAGAATTCCTAGCAATTGCTGTTAAAATTTAAGCTCTCTCTCTAACAAGAACTTAAGGTCTAAGGCTCCCTTTAACGAGTCTACTTACAATAAGAAAATCTAAAAAGCGAGGTAAGGGAAAGTATACACTTACCCCACCTGACTTCTCCCTACAACCTCCCAACAATCGCCCAGTGACTCGATCATTGGCTCAATAGATTCATAACACATTGATTGGACATACAGGAACCGCAGTGATTTACCCCCAACAATCAACTAACTCCTAGACTTTTTTGCTCCAATCGTAGGACTACAATATATGATCAACCGTTTCAGCACCAGTCAAGCAGAGTGGGCGCAACTTTACTCTATAATTCCTCTCTCCTCTAGCAAACCCCTCGTTGAGAGACTATTGTGGGCTAGACGCCACACAAAGTCCCTAACCTTAGGCGGAATATGCAGCTTCCACAAGTTCTTCCACCATTTGCATTGTTCTTGATCCACGGGGTCTTGAGTCGTTTGACTTAAAATACTAGCCAGAAAATGGTACCACTTCTAAAAGTGTACTCCTCGGTCTTGGAGTGAGGCCATATCAGATTGTCCTTAGGGATTAATAGCTCAAATGTATCATGCTAATTCGGGTGGCAATCTCTGGAGGAAAAAATTCATGGGCACGAACGTGATTCAAAGTTCGTATTTCCTCATCAATGAGTGAACTAACCTTCTTCTCTAGGCTTAAATGTTCTGCAGACCAAGGGAGGCCATCCACAGTTAAATCAGCCCAATTATTTTTGGCACCTTGATAGTCGCACCATCTCCTATCACCGATCTTCCTCCTTGTGGAAGCAAGTCTCGTCTAGCTAGGATACTCCTCCATGTATAACTCAAGTAAGATCTTAAACCTACTTGTGAAAAATCAGTTCGGGGAAAGTATTTGGGTTTCATAACATGTCCAAACAGTGAATGTGGTGATTGGTAGAGTCGTCAGGCTTGCTTTGCCGGATTAAATAGATTGAGCTTACGGAAACCACGCCCTCTATATCTTTTCGCTAAGCACAACTATTCCAGGCAATCCAGCAACCCTCTCGTTGTTCATCCTCTAATCCGCACCAAAAGTGCCTTATGGCTCATTCCATCTCATCACATATTCCTTCCGGTAGCAAAAAGTAGCTCATAACATAAGTGGGTGGGAATGCTTTGACACACCACTTTCAATAATACCTTCTTTGCTGCTCTAGATATGACCTTCTCCTTCTGTCCACTCGGCCTATTATCGGAGGCAATGTAACAGCCCGGGTAAAATTTATGTTTTTACCGGGACTGTAAAATGATTTGTACAGTAATTTACCTAATGAAATTATTCTTGGGTAATTATTTCAGGATAAATTATGTATCGGATTCTGAAACTGACCCTTACCCCACGTTTCCGATTTTTCTGCGGATTTTTCGGACCAGAGTTGGTATTTTTCGGGTTCAGAAATCTTCAGAAAAAGTCAGGTTTAACCTCGAGAACGGACCAGAAATAAAGGTAAGAGGGTATATTAGTTATTTTCTGATCCGGACCGCACACGCTTTAGTATGCAGACAGACCTGCATAATTGAGGTGGCTCAATTATGCAGGCAGCGCCTGCCTTTCTCCTGTGCCACCCACCAAGCACCGCCCGTGAAGTTAAACTTGTCTCTCCTCTGCATGCCATACATCCTGCCTTTTTCTTCCTATAAAAACCCAACTCTTCCTCTTGTTCTGCAACTCAAAACTCAGTATACATCCTACCCTGCAAGACACCTTCTTTTCTTCTGCAACAACACAAACCCAACCTTCTTTTTTACAGAAATATAATCCAGTGGAAAAAAAAAAAGAGAAAAAGAAAGGAAAAAGAAAGACAAACACACACAACCCCCACCAAGACAACATCACCTCACCACCATTGTCATCTTCAACCTCTCGCGCCACCAAACCCAAGCCAACACTGTAGTAACCGTAAGCCACAAAACCACTACCATCATATCTTTCCATATTGTTGTTGTCTCCTTTTTGGTGCCACCTTCACCACCGCCTGTAGTACGCCTTGCAACCTCTAACACCATCGCCCAACCCCTTCGTCTATGCTTTCAAACCTGCAGACGTTGCCTCTGTCACCAAGTTAAGGGTGAGTCAACTAGGACATGTGCTAGCTTGTGGGCTAATTATCAACCCATGAATTAAATGGCCCGTGTAATCATATGCCTTTATACTAATTATAACACGTGAATTTGGGCTAAGGAAGCATGCACCCATATTTAATATATATATATATATATATATATATATATATATATATATATATATATATATATATATATANTTATTTTATGCTCCGACCGTATTATATATTATATATATATATATATATGTTTTGAAAAAATTATACTATGGTAAGTAATTTTATGGAAATACTTTTGGGAAGAATATATGATATAGAAAGTAAATTTGGAAGGGGTATTATCAAAGTAAATACCGGAATAATAACCGGGTATAAATACAGTATGGTATTGGTGAATGATGATGATAACGAGGTTTCACCGGGATGAAGACGAACCAGTTTAGGTTTTATTTTTACGGTATAGCATCATTTGCATTTATGTGCATCTTATGTGAGTATATACTATTGTTTGCTATTTAGGAGCTGATAACGAACAGTATCCCGAGGAACCGGAGCCAGGACAATTTGAGGACTTTCAGGAGTAGGGAAATCGACTAAGGTGAGGATGGATAACCTTTGATATGTTGCACATGATACTGTGTTTGTTTTTCTGTGATTATTTGCCTGATTGAACTGCTGAGCCAATTGAGTTTGATTGTGGTATTATTGCTGTTGTTGTTGATTTGTTGATTGTGGACACTGATATGATGAGATAATTGGATAATTGGAAGTTGTGTTGACGACTTATTTGTCACTAGGAAAGTAGTGGTACGACTAGATGGTTAGAGACTGTTTTGTGGTGGCTATGATCTGGGTTACTTGTGATAAGCATGTCTATGCTTGGGATGTCTATCCCGTGATTATATTTTTGGGATGTCTATCCCCGACATCTATATTTTTGGGATGTCGATCCCTGGGTTCTCTTGGATTGATCTAGCACCCGGAATATGTTAATAACCAAGTATGACCCTAGCTTGTCTAATGACAAGGCCCCGAAAGATAAAATTGGTAATAATAAATATTCTTTGGTCTTGGCTCAATTATTTTGTTTCTCTGTTATGTCTTTTGCTGGAATTTCACTTCGAAAGTATTGTGTTTGCCTGCATATTACTGTTTATCCTTCGTCGGTGAGCACTTCGGACTCACCCCTCGCTTGCGGGGTTTCATCCCGTAGGATGAGTTGCTCGTAGTACAGGTATGTGGTTCGGCCAACTGCTGTTTCTACTCCACCAGACCCCAGATCCATACCTCCGCTGCATCTCATTCTAAGACTTTCGCTGCTGTATTTTATATGTTGCTGTGATGCTGTATTTTACATGTTGTTGTATCATATGTTTTTCTGCTACTGCTGTTGTGGCTTGAATAATGGTCCCCGGAATCGGGTGACGGATGTTGTATCCGGATTTGCTTGTATTGTATTTTATATTGTATGTACTGTCTGCTACTGTAATAAGAACAATTCTGGCACGTGTTTACCCGGTACGGTAAATACGGGTCGGGGCGCTTCAGGCAAACCTAGATACTTCTCGAATTTATCCACTGCCTTCATTCCCATCCTTGGTTGGATTTGTGTAGCTCTCTCATTTTGGCACATTTCGGCTGACAAATAATTCAGACTTCTCCAGGTTGATAACCTACCTTGAGGCTGCTTCATAACTTTCTAAGATCTTTAGGATAGAGATGGCTTGTTGCATGGTGGCTCTTATGAAAATTATACTATCATCTGCAAAAAAGAGATGATTGATCAGTGGGGCTTGACGACATATTTGCATTGTCACGCCCCGCCAAAGCGTGACCGGCCAGGTGCCAAACGCACCAGCAGGCATGCCAATGGGCACCCGCAGGCCTCGACAGTTCATGGGCAGAAGTTAGCCCGGAGGTCAATCTCACATAATCGCGCAATAAGCAACATAACGTAGCCAACATATGAAGTATGAATACTTTATTATTATAGCTTCACAATATATTACGGAATTCAAGCTATAACAAAAAAGGGCTTTAGTTGCACCATACAAGACTAGGCATTGCTTCTTATGCACACAAAAACAAGACTTAGGCCAGTCTAGCTATATACCCATCGCCTAACGATCCTGTCCGCTCGTGTCTTCCCACACCGGCATACTAGACTCTCCTTGTCCTGAAAAAGAAAAGAGTAGAAGGGGTGAGTCCACGGCTCAGCAAGTATAGGACACATACAAGTAAGCAGCCAACAATGCCAAAATAGCTCAGCAAATAACAACCATCCGCAAGGCCACCATAACATCAAATGACCAAGCGGCCATCACCACTGCAAGGCCCACCAAATAATTAACTCCATATGAATATACAATGGATACAATGCATGTTATGCAAATGCACAACCCATTTAGGGCGCACTAAATTAAGCCAAAGCTATCACTATATAGCACCATTAGGTGCCAATACCATGCATTTGGGCCATCTTCCCAGCCACAAAGCATCACTAGATGTTACAAGCATGCAACCCCACACTTACAAGCAATTTAGGCCTCTCTTGGCCCTTCTTCAGTGTCCAACACCTTAGTCGCAGCACCTGTCACAAGCAAGCATACATCAATAATAGGCACCACATTCATATGTAGCAAGAATATCATTCAAAGGATCACATAAAACTGCCTCATGTGCTAATGTGCACATTGGCTGGCCAATTGGCCACCCACGGGGCCAATTGCACACCAGCCCACCTAGTTGGCCTCCCCCAATATTGATTGTGCTATTACAACACCATTTAGCTACCTACAAGCCTATTGCATCCACTGCCCAGGCCAATCAGGGCACTTAGCTAGCCAATTGGCACCCAAAGTGCAAAGAATGCCCTCTATGGCTCACATTCTCCTTCCCTGTGTGCAAGAACCTGAGAAACCCTTGAATTTGACTCAGTGTTCCTTCCCTTAAGTGTTTCTATGATTTTTCCTGAGAGGGGGGATTGAGCTGCTTGCTTCGCTTGATAAGGGCCATGGCAAGCAGGTGACGAAGCAACCACTTGCTGCCTTTGCACCCAATCTTGCCACCTACCCAAGCAGCTCTTCGTCTTCTACTTGTTTTTGAGCCAATAAGCCTAAACATCATACCAGCCACTTGCCCACACTTAGTCCTTAATTAACCATTTCTGAGCGCTTAGCACTAATCAAAACTTAAACTCGATTACCCCTTAAGCGCACCAATGCACACCAACGCGCACCAACGGGCTCGCGGGCACGCCAATTGCTAGCCAATTGTTAACCAACCAAGACCAACTGCTGGCCAATTGCACCAGCCCCTCCCTCCAACATCCTTTCTCATCATATAAATATTTTATGTTTCTATTACACGGGTTATCACATGCACACCGTGTACGCGACCTTCAATCTCAGCCTGGAGAATCATGGAAGAATAGCCCTCTGCACATAAGAGAAAGAAGTAGGGAGGACAGAGGATCACCTTGGCGAAGGCCTCTCTTCGGATGAAAGGTCGTACTTGGTACACTATTAATCAAAATAGAAAAGTTGCTAGTAGTAACACAGTTCATGATTAATTGTACCAAACACATCAAAGCCCAGTGTGAGCATAATGGCTTGCAGAAAAGGCCACTCTACCCTATCATAAGCTTTACTCATATCTAGCTTTAAGCCCAACCATCCTCTTTTACCTTTCCTCTTCTTCTTTATGTAATGAAAAATTTCAAAGGCTAATAGAACATTATCAATAATAAGTCTCCCTGGATGAATGCACTCAGATTGTTACTAATGATATTAGCTAGGACTTTTGACACTAATTTGTAGGCTACATTGCAAAGACTAATGGGATGAAAATGCATACAAGACTCAAGACTGCTAATTTTTGGAATTAAAGAAATGAAAGTGTAGTTAACCCTTAAAACATAAGGATATCAAGAATGTAGTGTGAGATAGAATGACCAATATGCTTGTTGAGTGATGTTAGACAACTATATATCCGAGAAAAACTGTGTTTTTAATCATGTGCCGGTCCTTATTTTAGAAAATACTAGTAGTTTGCCCGCGCTTTGCTGCGGGTATCAACAACACGAAACATACAACCCTTTTTTTAATAGTTTCGTAGATATATCTTTAATAGCCAAAAATCATTGAGTACAACCAGATAAACATCACAAAAGAACATAACCATTAAAACCATTAAAAGAAGTCCTTGGTTTCACCAAGGCCACCATGGTTCGATTCATGGTGTGGGTGGGTAGGGAATTGGGTAGCCTTAGGCTTGTATAAAAAAAAAAAAACATTAAAAGAAGGTAGTAATTATGCGAAAGCTTGCTGGGAAAATTATCACAATATTATTTTCAACAAAAACAATTAAGGAGAAAAAGAGAAGTTTTTCAGCCCCACTTCCTCAAAATCAAAAAGCACCAAATAGTAAGGAGATCATCCAACAACATAATACAATAGAGCAAGAGCAGAAACAGCTCTGATTATTTTATTTTTTTCTTTTTTGATCTGTGGCTCTGATTATTTCATAAAACAAAGAGATTAAAGCTGTTACATTGGTTTAGCAGTTTCTCTATTCAAGAGAATTAAAGATAGTTAGAGAAGAAAAACCAAAATGAAATGATAAAAAATGACTCAGAGAAATAAGAACCTGAATTTTTATCAACTGCACTATAACATTCTTTGTTTTGGAAGAAAAAAAACATATTTGCAAAGCCACTGGAATAACATAGCCATGCAAGCATGAGCTTAAGAGAATCAAAGATGTATGTTTTTTTTTTATACTAATCTATGGTCTTCATTAAGTATCATTATATGTACAAAGTATGTTAAACACGACTTGGTAGCCGGTGAAGCTATCTAAGACATGTACAGTACAAAAATATAGGAATCACTGTGAATGCCGTATTACAACATAAAGTGGACATAGTCCAAGCAGCAGCCAAGCATGTTGGGAATGTGAACTACCCGCAACCTGAGACCAGTGAAGAAACCATGTGAGAATGTCACCGGGGCACACACAATTGACTGAAAAAAAAAAANGTAGGCTACATTGCAAAGACTAATGGGATGAAAATGCATACAAGACTCAAGACTGCTAATTTTTGGAATTAAAGAAATGAAAGTGTAGTTAACCCTTAAAACATAAGGATATCAAGAATGTAGTGTGAGATAGAATGACCAATATGCTTGTTGAGTGATGTTAGACAACTATATATCCGAGAAAAACTGTGTTTTTAATCATGTGCCGGTCCTTATTTTAGAAAATAATTCCTATATTTATATCTTGGAATACAAATAATTAATTAATGGTTGAGTTGGAGAAAATTAAAAATATTGTTTGTTAGATTGGATTTAAAATTTAGAAACTTGAAAATCCTTTTTAGATATTAAGGTCATTCTAGTTAATAATTTTTTTTTAATGTGATATTCATTAATATTGAAAATCTCTTTTTTTTAGGGAATTGTCAAATAGCCCTAGAGCACAAAATAGAATTTTTTTATATATAATGGCCCTCCTCCAGATAGAGAAAGTTATGCCACTATGCTACATTGTTTATGAAAGACGGGGCGTCTTGAGGATGCATTAGCACTGTTCCAAACTATGAAAAAGCATTCAGTGAATCCTAACATAGTGATATATAGTATCCTCATTGGCGCCATGTGCAGTTCCGGAAAACTTGAACATGCAAAGGAACTGCTTCATTCTCTGCCTCTCAAAGGGTTGCAGCCAAATGCCAGGACATGTAGTATAATGATGAATGGACTTTGTAACCAAGGTTTTCCCGATGAAGCATATATCGTCTTCAGAAAATTTGAAAAGGATGGTTAACCATTGGACAGTTGCTGCTACAATGTCATAATCCAAGGGTTGCTTCGACACAAGCATATAAAAAAGGCTGTTCAACTCATCAATGAAATGGTGGGCAGGGGATTTGCAGCTGATGCCACCACCACCGAGCTGGTGGTACATCTTTCTTCTAAACAAGATGGCAATATCCTCTTGAAAAAGCTATTAACTTCTGCTGAAATTGACAATGATGATTGATTTCCTTTTTTTTTTTTTTCTTCTCGTTCATATTATCCATATGATGTTTCGTTGTTTGAAGATCCAAATGCGGTTGGTGAGTTACAACACGGTCATTGACAGCCTTAGCAAGCATGCACAATTGCCCGAGGCTTTGGATCTCTCTCCAAAGCCATCGACAAAAGGGATTTCATGACTTTGATTTAATTGGAGGTCTTTGCAGAACTTTGCTCCAAAATCATTAACATACCTACACACAATGCCGGTTAAACCTCCAGTGGCAGCAGCCTGAGCAGAACCACAAACAATGCCGGTTAAACGAGCATCATCATGTGAACAACATGCCTAGCATTTGTTAAAGGATCATCAAAAGCAACCACAAGAACGAACATACATGATTAAGGCTCCTGCCATTGCCAAGTCAAAGCCCATAATGATGAAGCAGGAGTATTAAACTAATCAGTGTAAAATAAGATCGCATGCACCCTTGGTGGAGAAATTCCCTGTAGATGAATATTTGCAAACTACAAGTAGTGCTGAACTTGTCTAATAAATTTAAACATATTAGACCTTCACATATTAAAATTAACGGAAGTCTTGCACCCAAAAAAAAAAAATTAACACGTCCGGAAAAAGTCAGATAGCAGGCGGGGCCTGCTGACATGTGTTGACCCGTCCGTGATTGGTCATGAAGGGGCAAACGGTTACTGCATGGCAAACGGTTAATGCTAGGATGGAATCGGTATTGACCGAGGCCTGGACCAACGAAGCGATGATGATACCATTGATATCTTTTTTTTAGATAAAAAAAATCTTTGGAAAAAAGTATTACAAGGACAATAACAATGACCTTGTAACATTTTTTTCCAAAGATTTTTTTTTCTAGAAAAAAGGGGCATAACAATGAAATTTAAAATTATGGGGTTGGTCCAAATGAAAAAAGGGGCATAACAATGAAATTTAAAATTATGGGGTTGGTCCAAATGGTAAGCGACTTGATTCCGCTTAAGCGAGGTCTCGGGTTCAAGTCCTCGTGTATGTAGAAAATTTCCATTAGGAGACCCATCCACCATGCCCAGGTGCGCAACCCGGGTCGACCAGATTAGTCGGGGCAAAGCTCCGATTAACGGATGGGAAACAAAAAAACAATGAAATTTAAAACATTATGGGACAAAATATGTCATTTAACATTTGCCGAGATAAACACTAGCTGGTGGCCCACACGTGACAACATGTGAGAAGTGTGTGTCGTGTTGCACTGTTGCTACTTGCTTGTAACTCGAGCGTTGTCCAATTAAGAAGAGGAAAAAGCAGAGAAGAAAGGGAATGAATCGATCCTTGGGTTGGGGTTTTGTTGGTCAGATGGGTAGTAGGGTTAATATTAGTATTCCTTCTCCTCCTTCTCCTTCAAGATCCCTTCTTCCTTCGCTGTTCAATTTCACGGGTAAGTCCTCTCCCTCTTGCCTTCGTGCTTACAGTAATTCCACCACCAAATCCAAACCCACATATGTTAATCTAGATGATGCTCTGGCTTCCTTCCATAGAGTGCTTCATAGAAATCCCTTGCCTTCCATTGTGCGATTCGGTCAATTGTTGTCTTCTCTTGTCCGAATGGGACATTATGAAGCGGTGATCTCCATGTCCAAACAAATGCAATTGCGAGGCATTTCTCACAATGTTTACACTCTTTCCATTTTGACCAATTGCTTCTGCCATTTGGGTCGAGTAGATTTGGGTTTCTCTGCTTTTGGCAAAATCATTAAACTGGGTTTGCAACCTAATGTTGTTATGTTTACCACCTTGATTAATGGGCTTTGCAAGGTCGATAAAATCTCACTGGCAGTGGAGCTGTTTGACGAAATGGTTGCCAATGGCTGCCAACCCAATGTAAAGACTTATACTACGGTGGTTAATGGCATGTGCAAGATCGGGAAAACCAATGTTGCTGTTGGTTTGCTCCGAAGAATGGAAGAGGTAGCTTGCCATCCCAATGTACTGACCTACAGCACGGTCATTGATGGCCTTTGCAAGGATGGACAAGTTTCCGAGGCTTTGGATCTCTTCTCCAAAATGACATACAAAGGGATCTCACCGACCGTTGTCACTTACAACTCCTTGATTCAAGGTCTTTGCCATTCGGGACAGTGGAACCAAGCTAACACTTTTCTCTCTGAAATGTTGGCTTTGAATATTAGACCTACTGTTATCACCTTCAATATATTGGTTGATGCTTTTTGCAAAGATGGCTTGGCTCCGGAGGCTCATGCTTTGCTCCAAACAATGGCCCAGTGGGGCATACAGCCTAATGTCATCACGTACAATTCACTGATGGATGGATATTGTTTACGGAAGGAAATGGATATAGCTATAGAAGTGTTTGATCTGATGTTAGTAAAAGGTTGCAGACCTAACAATCACAGTTACAACATCCTGATTAACGGATATTGCAAGATTCAAAAGACAGATGAAGCTGAACAACTTTTCTGTGATATGTCTGTTAAAGGTTTGCTTCCCGACACTGTTACTTGGAATACTCTTTTAAGTGGCTTCTCACAGGCAGGGAGACATAAAGCAGCCGAGCAGCTTTTCAAGGACATGAATGCAAATGGCCCAACTCCAGATATAGTTACTTATGCCACTATGCTAGATGGCTTATGCAAGCAGGGGCACATTGATGAGGCATTAACACTTTTTCAAATTATGAAAAAGCATTCATTGAAGCCCACTATAGTGATATACACTATCCTCATTGGTGGCATGTGCAATTCTGGAAAGATTGAACATGCAAGGCAGCTGTATAATTCTCTGTCTCTGAAAGGCTTGCAGCCAAATGCTCGGACATGTAGTATAATGATCAATGGACTTTGCAACGAAGGATTTTTCAATGAAGCATATAAAGTTTTCAGAAAACAGGAAAAGGATGGTTATTCACTGGACAGTTGCTGCTACAATGTGATGATACGAGGATTGCTTCGAGGCAAGGATATATCGAGGGCAGTTCAACTCATCAAGAAAATGGTGAATCGAGGATTTTCAGCAGATGCCACCACCACAGAGCTGGTACTACATCATTCTTCTGATGATGAAAATCTCCTTTTGAAAAAACTACTGGGTTCAGCTGAGAATGATGAAGATGGCTCAGGGAAGTGAAGATAATTTAGATGATGAATTAGCATCAAACTTGCATGTTTTCCAATGTGAAAGATTTTTGTTGTCCCAAGTTGTACAGTTGTTGTACACGAGTGTGATATCAATTTTCATCACTTTGTTTGAGTATATTTCTTATTGCATATCTCCTTATAAATCTATCTTTTGTTGGCTGTTTTTTGATCTGCGCTTTTTAAGTTGTCTGTTTGATGGATAAGACAACAAGAATTGTCTCTCAAAATTAATAGGCACTGGTATTGTGTTTAGTTACCTTGGAGCTGTCTGGAACATAGGTATGCTTTTCTGACCACTATTCATCTTGCCTAACTCCTTTTTCAGAGGCTTCTATCACAGGTTTCATTTGATTGTATAGATTTTTTCTTCAAACTGCAATCCAGTAGGATTTGTTAGTTTCCTTCCATCACTATGGGTCTACCCTTGGAAAGAGGAAGCAGCAGTTTTTCGACATTCTTTCCCCATTCAGATTGTAATATTTGCAAATCAGTACCATTTTACTAGTACTCCTTTGATTGAATTATTGACAAACTTTCCTTAGCCTCTTCCTTCACCACCAAATGTGAGGAATTGCTGAGTGGAGGAATTGAAACATAATGCAAAGTTGCATCTGGATGTTTGCTTCTATACCTGATATAATGCAAAATATAATGCAAAATTGCATCTGGAAATATAAGAAACTGTTATACTTGACACTTTGCTCATAGGCTATTTTCTAACACGTCCATCCAAACTTTCTTCTGATCAAAATTCCAGCCTTTAGGTGAGGAGACCATAAGTTTTGACTGTCTCTTGTCCATGATGAACCTTTCAAACTGCACAATTGTTGCTTAATATTGTGAAATTCCTTTGCGGTCTCTGTATAACTTCGTGTTCACTTGGTTTTGCATGCTTGTTTTCTTCAATAATTCTGTTGACATTATCGCCATTGATTTTGTCTTCTGTAAACTTGCTAACAGAATCATCATTACTATCTAAACTTTATGTTTCTTTCTTTTCTTGCATATTACCTCATGTGAAGTATGTTTGTTGACGGTTTTTTTGCACTTTTAAAATTGTCTGTTTGATGGAAACGCCAACAAGAATTGTGCCTGAAAATTAGTAAGCACTGGCATTGTATTTAGTTTAGCTTGGAGCAGTCTGGAATGGATCATAGTTATGCTTTTCTGTCAAATATTCGTCATGCCTAATTCTTTTTTCAGGTTCTTCTATCATAGATTTTATTTGATTCTATAGAAAGTTTTTTTCGAACTGCAATCCAAGAGGACTATGAATTCTTTCTTTGTTTGTTCTTTGATTCTTCTGCCTCGTCTTACACATTCTGTGTTCCACACTCGTATCATTCTCCTTAGAAAGCGGAAGCAACAGGTTTTCGGCAATCTTTCCTCATTCCAATTATAATGCTGCAAATTACTACCATTTTACTTGTACTCCCATGGTTGACTTATTGACAATCTTCAACTCGTTAGCCTCTTTCTTCTCCACCAAATGTAATGAATTGCTGAGTGGACTGAGAAGGAAAGGAAATACAATGCGTTAGTGCATCCCGACTGTTATACAAGACACTTTTGCAGTCCTTCTGGTGAGGAAACCTTAAACTTTTAACTGTTTCTTGTCCATCATACACTTATGAAACTGCACAATTGTTCCAAGTAATACCATGGTGTTATGAAATTGCTTTGCAGTCCCTCTTTCTGTTGGTGTTCAGAGGAAAGGAATACCCTGGTAATGTGTCCCATCATCTTCTTGTTCTTTAATAAGATCCCTTCATCCCAGCCGTCTCAGGTATGTCTTTCACCTCTTGTCTTTGCACTTATAGTACCACTTCCAGACACAACAAACCCAGTTATGTTAACCTGGATGATGCTTGGCTTCCTTCCATTGGATGATTCATAAGCATCCTTTACCTTCTATTGTGCAGTTCACCCAGTTGCTGTCTTCTCTTGTCTGGATGGGTCTTCATGGGACAGTGATCTCTTTGTCCAAACCAATTGAATTGCGATCCAATGTTTACACTCTGTCCATTTTGACCAATTGCTTCTGCCACTTGGGTCGAGTGGATTTGGGTTTCTCTGTTTTTGGTATAATCCGTAAGCTGGGTTTCCAGCCTAATGTTGTTACATTTACTACCTTCAATAATGGGCTTCACAAGGTTGATAAAATTGCACAGGCAGTGGAGCTGTTTGACAAAATGGTTGCAAATGGCTGCCAATCCAATGTAAACATTTATACTACCATAGTAGATTGTATGTGCAAGTTTGGGAAAACCAATGTGGCCATTGGTTTGCTAGGAAGGATGGAAGAGGTAGGTTGCCATCCAAGTGTAGTGACCTACAACACTGTCATTGATGGCCTTTGCGAGAATGGGCAAGTTGCCGAGGCTTTGGATCTCTTCTCCAAAATGACAAACAAAGTGATTTCACCAACCATTGTCACTTGTAGCTCCTTGTTTCAAGCCTTTGAAATTTGGGACAGTGGAATCAAGCTTCTGCTTTGCTCTCTGAAATGTTGGCTTTGAATATGATACCTACAGTCATCACCTTCAATATATTGGTTAATGCTCTTTGCAAAGAAGGCCGGGCTCCAGAGGCTCATGCCTTGCTCAATGCAATGTCTCAGTGCCGCTGGTGGATGGATATTGTTTCCGAAAGGAAACAGAAAAAGCCGGGCAAGTGTTTGATGCCATGATAGGCAAGGGTTGCAGACCAGACATTCACAGTTTCAACATCCTCATTAACGGATTCTGTAAGACACAAAGATGGATGAGGCTAGACAGCTTTTTGACTAAATGTCTGAGAAAGGTTTGGTTGCCGACATTGTTACTTGCAATTCTCTTTTAAGTGGCTTATCACAGGCAGGGAGACATAGCTCACCTGAACAGCTTTTCAAGGACATGAATGCAAATGGCCCAACTCCAGATAGAGAAACTTATGCCAGTATACTAGATTGTTTATGCAAGACGGTGCATCTTGATGAGGCATTAGCACTGTTCCAAACTATGGAAAAGCATTCAGCGAGGCCTCACATAGTGATATATTATATCCTCATTGGTGGCATGTGCAGTTCCGAAAAGCTTAAACATGCCAGGGAACTGCTTAACTCTCTGCCTCTCAAAAGCTTGCAGCCTAATGCCAGGACATGTAGCATAATGATGAATGGACTTTGTAACCAAGGGTTCCATGATGAAGCGTATAAGGTCTTCAGAAAATTTGAAAAGAATGGCTACTCACTGGACAATTGCTGCTACAATGTCATAATCCAAGGATTGCTTCGACATAACAAGGGCAGTTCAACTCATCAAGGAAATGGTGGGTAGGGGATTTGCAGCAGATGCCACCAGCACAGAGCTGGTGGTACATCTTTCATCGAAAAAGGATGACAATCTCCTCTTCAAAAAGCTACTGACTTCTGCTGAAAATGATGATGATGCTGTTGGGAAGTGAAGATAATTTTGTGGATGAATTGCATCAAACTGAATCCTTGTTATCTCTATAAACCGGTCACATTATCGCCATTGATTTCTTCTTTTTTTTTTTGTCTTCTGTAAACTTGCTAACAGAATTGTCGTTAATATCTAAACTGTAAGTTTCATTCTTCTCTTGCATGTTAACCCATCTGAAGTATCTTTGTTGCCTGTTCTTTGGTCTGCTCTTCTTTGTTTGGTGGAAACAGCAACAGTAGTTGTATCTCAAATGGATTAAAGCCTTTTTTTCATCCCTGTGTTAGCCCTGAAAAGTTGGAATTAATCTCTGTGTAGGATTTTGGCTTCTTTTCATCTCTGTGTTTACCCCTTTTGGCCTATTTTGATTCCGCCGACTGAAATCTGGTGAAAATTACTGACGTGGCAAGTTTTCTGGTGTCACGTCAGCATATGTGGGTCCTTTCATGTCAGGTCGAGCCGACAAATCGAACCAATTCAACCCAATAGGTTTGCCAACCAATTTGTTACATATTATTTTTTTCTTCTCATTTCTAAATCAATTAAAAAGTTATCAAAAAATCAGTTACAAATTTATATAATATGAAATTAGTTATTATTAAGAAAAAAATTACAGAATAAAACATTATTAATTAATTTAATAATACTCTTCTTACTCCAACCTTTGAAAGAGAAAACGATTTTATCAATATCGAGAATCAACGACGCCGCCTCCCAAACCAACAGGATAAGTCTCATCTTCTCCAATCTCTCGGCCCTCCTCTCTTATTCGTAAGTCAGCGGCGAGATTAGGGCGCTCGTGGAGGATGTCGGCGGCGTAATAAAGGAATCAAGGGTAAAGTGGAGTTGCTGTATTGATATGGTTTTGGTGATTTTTATTTTCAATTTGTGGTTTTGTTTAGTGGAATTGGATGATTTGTGGACAATCTAGATGATTTGCTACAGTGGACAACAAACCCACGCCTTGGTTTGCACACCACAGCTCGAATCCAAGGCTCGTTCTTGCAAAGCACCAGCACCATCCCGACGGCGGTAGCGTAGCCTTGGACGGAGGTGACTATGGGCATCGGGAGAGAGATTTTCTCCTCCATCATAGGTTTGAATTGGTCAACCATGAGGAGCCGCTCCATCGCCCTGTGATTCCCATTGGATTGGGCCTAGGCGAGATCGAACCCCGTTGGAGAAGAACTTGCCTTGGGCGGTGGTGATGAGAACGGAGCCCCGGGTGGCCTTGGACTTGGCCTCACAGAGGGCGGCGGTGAGGGTCGGGAGAGGAGGAAGGCGATCAGGGTGGGGTTGACATAGTGTTGGTCGGTGCCGATGAGGGTTAGGAGGAAGAGACGGATTTGGTTTTGAGTTTGATTTAATTAAACATTCTAATTAATAAATTATATAATAAAATAAAATTACAATTTTGTTTTGGCTTTGGGTTGTTCAGGTGGAAGAAACGGTGGTCTTGCTTCCTTTTAATGTTGAATCTGACATGTGGGTCCCACATGCTGACCTAGCGTCAGAAAATTTGCCATGTCAGTAATTTTCATCGGATTTCGGCCGAGGAGATCAAAATAAACCAAAAGGGTTGAACAAATGGATGAAAAGAGGCCAAAATCTTACACATGGATGACTTCTAACTTTTACTTCTAACTTTTAAGACTAATGCAGGGATGGAAAAAGTTTTGATTCTATCTCAAGTTAGTTATGCTTGTAGCGCATGGGTCATTTGTATGCTTTTCTGTCAAATATTCGTCATGCCTAACTCTTTTTTCAGGTTCTTCTATCGTGGTTCTCCTAGTGGATGAAAAAAAAAGAGGAGTACTTGGAGGTATGTATATACCATTGGAGATCTTAAGAGAAGTTCTCTAATTCCTCTAAACAAGATGGCTTGCCGTTATTCTTTTCAACAATGAAATGAAAAGGAGTCTTAGAAGCTCAAAGGCATTATGGGATGTTCGAAGAATTTTGCACTTGGACAATTTATTTTGTAAATCTTTTTCAACCATATCTCAAGTCTTCTTTTTTAAAAAAATCAAAACATTAGGAGCTTTCAAGTGGAGTGTAAGTAGATCATTTGCTTCCAAGATATGGAATCAAGACAAGTGATTAAAGATTAGATTAATTGTGATTGAGTGTGCTAATTGTACTAGTTAGTACTTATATACTTTTAAGAGATCTTTTAGCTTGACTAATAAATAAAGAGTGAATCACTCTTTTTGTGATTATAAGATTATTTTTAAGTAAGATTAAACAGATTTTACTTAAGAGGTTGTATAAACTTCAAGCTTGAGCTTAAATGCACCTGTTGGGAGTGGTTAAATATGTTGGACTCCGCTTGTGGTCTTAGGCTAAATGCCCGGGAAGCGAGATTGGGTGTCGAGCCACGGATGAGATTAGTCTGGCTTGTCGAGCTGGGATACTCATTAGTATATAAAAAAAAAAAACTTAAAGGTTGAGCTTAAAAAAAAAAGCTTTAAGTGTTGAAAAAAAATTATTGTAAAGTAAAGTTGTAATTTGATATTTTAAGATTGGTTTCATTTGGAAGAAAACATCTAGAAGTTTGACAAATTTCAAGGGAGAACTTTGAGTTGAGCTGTGGATGTACCCTGTCTGATTTAGTTCTGTCTTTAGTTTTTCATGTTTCTAAATTTTAATGTATTTAGGGTTACAAAACACAACTTTATGTAGGTTATTGATTGGTGTGAAAAAACTAACAAAACTCGCTGTTTCTTCCACAAAGCAATTCACCTTAGCCCACACGTTTGAATTTAGCTTCTACCTACAATATAAGCCCTTTTAAAAAGAGTTTATTTTTGGAACACGTGAAGCAAAGACATTTTTTTAATAAAGAAAGAAACAATTATTTCTTGACTTTTTTCAAACTAATATTTTATGCAATTTAATCAGTCAAAAGTAAACAACATGTTATAATAGCGTTCCGAAAACAATACGATACGTTGAAGCAACGCTAATATCAATATGATACTTAAAAAGTATTTAATGCCATAAAAAATAAACCTAATTTGAAATTATTTCCTACCATGAAATTAGCATGTAAGTTTTGATCCATTTAGTTAAAGTGCTGACCTATGACATAAAAATAATCAAATTAGGTTATTGGTGGACCTGTGTTTATAATTTGAGTTTGTACATTTTATTGTTTTTTTGACATGCATTGTACATTTTATTGTTTGAAACATGACCAATACATTACTGTTATTTAAATATATTTTTATAAATGTTTCAAAATATTATTGTATAATGATTTTAAAATTTAAAATTTTATTTATCCTATAAGAAAAATTGATTTGTAAACTTATTCAATGCATCCCACAATTCAAGAGTTAAGGAATCCATACTTGTTTAAACACGAATTCAGATTTGCAGAATAAACACTTGAGGCCATGCAATCATCAAAGCCCAAAAACAAACAAATAACCCCACGAAAATTATATCTGGTGGTCTTTCTGTGGATTGAAATTGCATTGCCATTTTCTGTTTTTGTGAGACGACGAAGTTTAGACTAGAATTGGAAAATGCGTTTTGTTCGAGCTGGGGTTTAGTTCTATGCGCCAGCAGATGGGTAAACATAATTCTTTTTTTTTGTGGATTTGAATGGTATGGTGTCACCTGGATTTCGTGTTAGCGGTGTGGGGGAAAACTACAAAAGATTCGCAAAAAATAAAAGGAGACACAAAGAATTTAACGTGATTCGGCCTTAATCTTGTCTACGTCCACGATCTTCAAAACTTCCACTAATATAAAAATATTAATCTTACAAAAAGAGATAGTATCTCACAAATAGTATTTCCCAAAAAATACCCCAAAAGTATTTTCTCACTATTTTGTCACTCACTAAATAAGAGGGACTGTTTTGTCACTTCTGAAATTTAGAAGGACCTAAATTTTCTTTCTCTCTCACTTTCCTCTCTTCTCTGCGTATTCTCCTCTACCTCACACTCACCTTTTCTTCTGTGAGTTGTGTGTTCTTTGGCCATGAACTTCATGCCTTTATATAGGCATGAAGCTTCATTCTCCTTCAAAAATTGTTGCACCTACCTCATTTTTTTTCTTTCAACCATTGCTGCAGTCAATTATGGTGTGCAACCTTTTCTTCATTTTTCTTCTTCAGCTGCAACAACCATGCCTAACTTCTTTGACCAAAAAATTCAGCCCACACCTAACAATCTCCACCTTGGGCTGAATTGCACTTGACGTTCTTCATAATTTCTGTCTTCTTGACCCATGTCTGCTTCAGTGTTCTACATACTGGTGTATGGCTACCTTCACTGCTACTAGTCATCATTGCAATGCCAACCTTTCTCTTGTTGGATGCAACAATGTTCTAATGTCTGCCTGACACCGTATTAGCCTCAACTTCTGTATTATTTTTCACTGCCCTTCCAATTAACCTATAAAGGTTCTTCTCTATCAATTCTCCCTTCACAATTACCAAGGCACCTTTGGTAACCTTCAAAACTCTACCTCGAAAGGGAAAACCACATCCTCTCGAATCAAGTCTACCTAAGGAGATTAAATTTCTTCCAAGCTCCGGCACATGCCTCACATCTGCAAAAGCTTTTACAAATCCATCATGCATTTTAATCTTCATACTACCGATACCATGAATTTTTAATTCATGATTATCCGCCAATGCTACTGCTTCTTCGCCACTGCAAGGCTTGTAGCTGCTAAACAACTCCTTATTTGCACAAATATGAAATGAACAGGCAGAGTCTAAAATCCACGAATCTTCAACTTTGTGCTCACCTTTTCCTTCTTGTACCAGGAAGGCATCACCATCCGAATCATCTTCAACAATCACAGTCTCGCCAGACTTCTTGCGATTTTTTTTTTAATTCTTCCATATCTCGTTTCATCTCCTCACAATAAAACTGAATATGGCCCTTCGCGTGACAGTAGTAACACTCCTTATCTTCGTAATCTGATCTTTCTCGTGAATCAGACCTAGAATTTCTTCTAAACTTGTTAGACCGTGACGGGCCCCTGCCACGGTTAACCTCTGCTATGGCAACATCTTCACCTGCATTGTTACTAGACTGGTTCAACTTGAAATTCTCCATCAGCACTGCTGTCACATCTGCAACTGAAAGAGTCTGCTTCCCAACGCACAGTGAATTCCTCAAATTATCATACGAATGCGGAAGCGACATCAACAACATCAAGGCCTTATCCTCTTCTTCATACTCCACATCAATACTACCCAACTCCTTAATCAACTTATTAAATCTATTGATGTGATCAACAACATGCGTACCTTTGTGCATCTTCAACTGGTGCAATTCCTTCTTCATAAACAACCGGTTTGTGGGTGACTTTGACATGTAGATATCTTCTAATTTCTTCATCAGCTCCACTGGACTTGTCTCGTCCATTACACTGTGCTTCACGTCTGGTGCAAGAGTTAATCTGATAGTACTGACAGCTCGCTGCTCGAGCTCCTCCCAATCTTCATCCTTCATGTCCTTTGGCTTTTTCTCCTTGCTAAAGAGCGTCTTCATCAATCCTTGTTGTACTAATAGATCTTTGATATTGCTTTGCCAGAGACTGAAATCCTTTTTGCCATTAAACTGCTCCACCTCAAACATTGTGACTGAACCCGCCATTGCGAACCTTTATCGAATCTACTCCGCTACCAGTTGTTGGGGAAAATTATAAAAGATTCGCAAAAAATAAAAGGAGACACAAAGATTTAACGTGGTTCGGCCTTAATCTTGCCTACGTCCACGATCTTCAAAACTTCCACTAATATAAAAATATTAGTCTTACAAAGAGAGATAGTATCTCACAAATAGTGTTTCCTAAAAAATACCCCAAAAGTATTTTCTCACGATTTTTTCACTCACTAGATAAGAGGGACTGCTTTGTCACTTCTGAAATTTAGAAGGACTAAAATTTCTTCCTAAAAATAGAGGGACTAAATTTTCTTTCTCTCACCCTTTCTCTTTCTCTCTCACTTTCTTCTCTTCTCTGTGTATTCTCCTCTACCTCACACTTACCTTTTCTTCTGTGAGTTGTGTGTTCTTTGGCCATGAACTTCATGCCTTTATATAGGCATGAAGCTTCATTCTCCTTCAAAAATTGCTGCACCTATCTCATTTTTTTCTTTCAACCATTGCTGCAGTCAATCATGGTGTGCAACCTTTTCTTCATTTTTCTTCTTCAGTTGTAACAACCATGCCTAACTTTTTTGACCAAAAAATTGAGCCCATACCTAACAAGCGGTTACTCTAGAGTTCTTCCACGGGAACATAGTTTTCATTCTCAAATCGTAGAGGATGTTAAACCCATCATCTTCTTCTTGTTCTTTGGTAAGATCCCTTCTTCCCAGCAAATGGGTGGCGTTTTTCGTCTTCTCAAGTAAGTCCTCCGCCTCTTGTCTTCGTACTTATAAAAGTACTACTAGTACTTCCAGACACAACAAGAAGCCCACTTATGTTGACCTGGATGATGCCTTGGCTTCCTTCCATAGAATGCTTCATATGCATCCTTTGCCTTCCATTGTCCAATTCAATCAACTGTTGTCTTCTCTTGTCCGAATGGGACACCATGAGGCGGTGATCTCCATGTCCAAACAAATGGAATTACGAGGCGTTTCTCACAGTGTTTACACACTCTCCATTTTGACCAATTGCTTCTACCGCCTGGGTCGCTTGGATTTTGGGTTTTTTGTGTTTAGCAAAATTATTAAGCTGGGTTTGCAACCTGATGTTGTTACGTTTTGCACCTTGATTAATGGGCTTTGTGAAGGAATTTAATGTACATGTACATAGCATAGATAAGGATACTTATCTGCATGAAGCGGAAGCGTTGTCAGGATCAGGAGCCACGGCTTGAATTACTGGTCGGTGGAGACCGTCACAGTGTGTCGGATCGGCCTCCTAGTTTCCAGTATTGCAGGTTACAGTGTGTTTCTACCCAAATAATGTGTATATCAACCATGTATCAGCCTCCCCTTATGGTGGCTTATATAACATACAAGTTGGGCCTAGTTGGGCTTAAGTGAGCACCCCTTATGGGTGGACTCACTATTTTCCAACATCTCCCACTCACACATAATGGGAGTGCTCATAAACACAATTATGAGAAACAGATTCTCATTAGAAACTGCAAACATCCATACAGGGAAGTAGAACCGTGCGACCAGCATACAGTGAGAGCTAAATGCTATACATCTGTTAGGAATATATAGCCTCTCATCCAGAAGAATCCTGCAAGTAGATCAAAAAGTATGCAGGTACCCTAGCTCATAAATCACATTAGAAATCTACCGAAGATCTCTCTTTTAAAGATACATTGTATTCACAATTATAACCGTATGTCATAATTGGTGCACCGGTGAATACAAACTAATGTGATTTCGGTCAATGATATTCCTCTTCTCACGATCCCCTTAACTCAACTTAACTTGCTTTTCTAGACATGTCCCGCCAGACCGAATCAGTGTCCATGGTCCTTTGGCAACACACTAAGATAACAAACATTAAGCTGAATCTCAAGTATCTGATCGGAGTCCTGAGGGTACACTCCACCATAAAGGCTCTGGGTCTCACACAACAGTAAGCGGAGATTGAACTTATGTAAATCCGTTTGGTTGGCAAAACGCACACATGGTATGAAACATGTGCTACAACATTTTCTCCTTTCCCGTGGAGCGTATGTCTTTCCCATATGGAATGCTGTACAGATGATATTTAGACACCATATGTGTCCAAATTTGAGTTCCTCGATTTACACATCAACTTGAACTCACATCTGGCCCACTAAGTAGACTTGGTGAACGTATTCCACCATTAAAATGACCTTATGTCATTGTAAGGTCGACATTTAAGATTTTAAGCCACAAGCTCTCAAATTATCTGTCTGATAATTTTGCTTAAAATCTGTCTCATCTCCACTTATCACTAAGATAAGGAGGCGGTTACCCGTGTGAGAGGGCTAACCTCGTGTCTACTCGACATACTCTTAAACAAATAAATGAAGAATGTACGTAACATTCATCCATATGTATGTATGCAAATCAACTTATTTGATAGCAAGAACATTAAACATAAGCTGTGAACTTTGGAAAAATAATAAGCATAAAGTGAAGTACTTAAGCCTACACAATTTTAATACCTAATGTGTTCCACAAACACATCCCAAGGTAAAGGCTTAAACTGTGCATCTGATCACTTGTCTCTTATAGACAGATACTTCACATTCACAACCTTGCATACAACAATGCCATCTGCATAGTTGTATCGGATGTCTACTTATTTGGTAAAACTAACCATTCTTGGTAATGGGAATTGCAGCCTCACTGTCGTAGTCGACTAACACTAGATCAGTGTTCTATGCATTATCCATCTCACAAATCCAAGAATTTATTCAACCAAATAACTTTTACACTGCTGAAGCGAGAGCTACACATTTAGCATCAATCGCAAACAAGAATACACGTGATCATTTCTTACTACTTTATGATATGGCGCCATCACTTAGTAAGAGCATATATCTAGATGTAGACTTTTCTACCATCTAGATCTTTTCCATGATCAAGGCTTGTGTACTCAACTAAGAAGGACATCTCCCTACTTGGTGATAAAAAATATAATCAACAGACTTCTTTGGACATCTCATGATCCTATTTTAACTGCTTGTAATGTACTATGCTTAGGTCGGATCTATATCTATCTGTTAAGACATTTGCTTAACCAATATCTAGTCTATCATACACCATAGTGTACAACAAACTTCCGACTTCGCTCTGTTATGGAACTTGGCTTATTCATCACTCTTATCAGGAGTCTTAGGACACATGATTTCTCAAAGTATAGCATTTATTGATATGAGTTCAGATAGGATTACTTTGACGCATATTGTATTATTCCAAATCTTTATTAGTGTAATTCTCTTACGAGAAATACAATAATTTCTTGAAACAATATCTTGAAATCTTAATTTCAAGTTGATATGCAATCTTTATCCATATCATCTATCTCAATTGAGATGACAACTAGGTTCTTTACCTTGTTGATTAAACACCATATCATTTCTAGCTATAAGTATGTCATATACATACTATATACAAACTTACTTGGTAGATGCCTTGAGGATTAGAAGACCAATATAGACTTCAAAGAACACAATCTGTTTCATTCTACCTCCATTGAGAAAGGCATTATTACATCCGTTTGACGTAATCCAAGATTTAAGTTTGAAATAATAGCTAGAAACATCCATACATAGGTAAAACTCACAGAAAACAAGATTGACTCTTGTAATCTATCTCTTTCTCTAGTGTATCTTTTACCTATTGGTTGAGTCTTAAATTTCTCAACTTTGCCACTAGTCTTAAGCTTGCTTTTGAGAACACATTTGTTCCCAATGGCATTGTGTCCTTCAATGAGATCAACCAGTCCTTAAACTTTTTTGACTCTAATTGACTCCATCTATTCCTCAAGTGCCTTTGTCCATTTTTTTTTAGAAGGATTTTGAGGCCGTCTCTTCTAGGCTCATCATGTAGGAATATCATAAAAGACCCACTATCTTTGATGTCAAATCATCAATGACAATCTTTTATGAGAATCACACTTAATTGTGATTCAGGTATGTTGTTCCCATTTGGATCAATATGGCTCCCACTAGGATTAAAACGCTAATCTCGCTCCCACTTAGAACAAGATCTATCTTTATCGCTCCCACTTGGAACAACAAGATTACTTTTTTTCGGACTTGAGGATGAGGAATTTTATTGATGAGAAACTAATTCATCATCTGTAAAAATCCTCCCACTCGAATAAAGTAATCCTTGCACGTCTTAATCCTCTTCCTCAAATAAAGATAGGCCTTAACCTACCTCACCCTTCTTAGGAAACTCATCCACAAAGAATGTAACATCTGTTGGTTTAAACTCAGTTACACTTCCACTGTTCTGTTGACTTATAAACATATAACCTTTGAGGTTAGTAAGTATCTCATAAGACACTTGTCTTCCTCTCAAGGCACATCTTGCCAAGTAGAGAGGAATAATGTTTATAAGTAGCATAACTTCCAAGGTTACTAAAACACTTGGTGGGAAGCATTCTACTCAACAACATATATAGAGTAGTTGTAACTGACAATGTAGGCATACTGGTAAGTAGATAGGCAGCAAGCAAACATTACCCATGTGGCAATAAAGTTTGTGCCCTCATTTACTTAACCATTACAAAAAAGCATTCCATCACGTCACTCTATAATACATTTGTCATAGATTATTAGGAATAGTCAACAAATGCACTATACCCTTTTATCAAATACCCACTGATTGGATTGACAAAACAATCACAACTAGCATGAAGATCTTATATCTTCATATCTAGTTAATTTTCTATGAAGCTCATATAGCTTTAGAAACAACTTAATGCCTCTAAAAATTAGAAAATTAAATAGATGTAATTGGGCATAATGAAGAAAAAAAAGGAATAACATGCTTGATGCCTAGTCCAAACGTAAATGGACTCATAGATGTCCAGCGGACAAATAGACATGAAGAGCTTGCTTCAATCACTTTACCGAACGGTCAATAATTGACTAGATAACACTTACAAACAGACAATTCCGCTTGTATAATGCTAGGAAGCAAACATTATTTGCTAACCTTGGCATTCTCTGTTGGTCCGTATGACCAATTCTAGCATTATTCGGTAATAAGACTAAAGCCATATAAAATTGAACCAGAATCAATTTTATAATTTGTCATGAAAACATGTGTGGTTCCTAAAACCAAGACATGTCAGAAAAGACATCTATCATGTAAGATCTTATCTCATATGTTACACAAGACTAACTTGTATGATATGAGTATTTAAGCAACACCTTATTGTTGCTACTTACATGTCAAAACGTTTAATCTCCATGTGAGACTTAACATTGATCAGGTATCACATCTCCATACAATATAATGTGTGGCTACTGAGTCTATAATTCACTAAGAATTATATTCAGTTACACACAAAATAAGACTGTTGCAAACACAAAATTTGTTAACTCATGCAAAGTAAAGTACCAATTTGTACTATCCAATTTCATCATTGGAAAATGACCCTTTTTGGTCATCATTGCAACACTTTTGTTACAATAGTACTTTGCATTGTATAGTTTGCCGCACTGATCTGTCTTAACTTTCATGACAATAGTGATGATCACAAGAGCATTTTTGCTCTACCAGCACATACTGGAATACTAAATTCCATATTTTATGATTATCGCCATTAAGCATCAACCTTTTGTTGAGCTATACGGCAATACATATGAAGCAGTAATAATATTTAACAAATAAAATACACAAAAGGATCACACTTAAGGTATAATGTTCAACATACATACATATATAATGCTAAGCTTCGATTGGCTAAGTTAATAATCACATACATAACCCGGAGTCGAAAGTTCACTATGTTCCCAGTCATCGTCCTAAAGTTGAATGCATAATGAAAATTAATTTAACCAATAACACAGCTAAGCATTAATCATGCTCCAGATAACATATTTGTCAAGCATAATTTTATAATCCCATGTGGATTATAAGTTGAACAACCCAACAATGTTAAACTAATTAACATGAGATGCTAAACTAATTAGCAACTAATTCATAATGTTAAACCAATTAACATTAAAGCAAGTAATCGTGTATTACTCATGCTTGAACAGTTGGGTAAATATTTCTCGTGCCAAATTCACAAAGAAAATGATCTAGAAATATTCGGATTGTATTTTATTGGTGATAAAACATAAACACAAAATTTATGTCAAAAGAAATAGTCCATGTGACTAAGTTTTTTTTCTGGATCTATTAAGAAAATTGGAACCCTACATAATTTTATTCTAAGTCGTATGCCATAGAATAAAATTTAATTAGGCCATATGTCTAGCATGGACAAATTTTACTAAGATCATGAGATATAAAAATAAAACTTATTTATAATGTGGGTCTAAAAATTTATTTTTATATTGACCATCTCTTCTAAAAATATAATAATACTAGATTTTTGTCTCGATTAATTTTATTTTATTTAGGCCATAACCCCATAAAATAAAACTTACTTAGACCGTATATCTAAGATGGACAATTTAATTTAATTCTGGTCATAAACCCAAAATAAAATTAATTTGTAGACCATATGTCAAAAAAAAGTGTCCATTATTATATTTTCTTTGACCATATGTCAATAGAAGGAATTTAATTTAGACCATATGTCTAAACGGACCATCTCTTTTTTAAAAAAATATTAGACTTGTAGTTATTTTATTAGGTCTCAAACCTAATTAAAATAATAATTTAGACCATATGCCTAAAATAAGTCCATATTATTTTATTCAACCATATGTTGATGGAAAGAGAATAATTTTAGACCGTCTGTCCAAAAAATAAGTTAATTTTATTTTTATAGGCCATATAAAAGAGAAAATAATTTAGACCGTATGTCTAAATTAATTTTAATTAAACCATATGTTTAATATAGGCCATACAAAATAAAATTGGTAAGACCTTATGTCTTTAAAAAAATGGTCCATAATGGGCTTTATGTCCATTAAATTTGTCCAACCCAAATAATATAAGCTACAAAAGCCCAAAAAAAACACAAGAGGCCCACATGGCATTGTTTAGGCTCGGCTCGGATCGTCTCGTCAAATCGAAAACAGCTCGGTCAGCCGACTTATTCGGCTTGCCGACACATCAGCTTTTTTTTTTTTTTGATTGCTGACACGTGGGAGGCGTGAGATGAAACCCTAGGGTTTTTTCTCTTTCTCCCCCACAGTGACCAGCCGCCGCCGCCACAGTAGCGCACAGAGCTCCCACCGGAGCAGTCCACCGCCTGCAGTGGACGAGGCCACCGTGACTGGAGGGCGTAGTGGCAACGAGAACTGCCGCCACAGCCGCGGGCGTCGTCGGACACGCGAACAGATCGCGCGCCGCTGCCCATGCCGCCTACCCCTGCCAGCCGTGACTACTGTCGAGGACGCAGAAGCTCAGAGCGGCTTGATGACGACGAACGCCGCCTCACCCCGGTCGCGCTGCTTGCCAGTCGCCACCTATAAAGCAACAACCGACGACCCACTCGTCGAGACTTCACGCTACCGCAAGTCATCCTTCCGGTCACTAACAATCGTGCCGGTGTCGTGCATCCACCATGTGTGGTGCTGTGGTTCGAGTCCCCTCCCGGCTCGATCGCCACCGTGTGCAGCGAGCCTGTGCCTTGCCGCCGTCTGCAGCAGTGCCCCACTTGTCCACCGCCGTGTGCAGTGAATAAACGGGATTGGGGTTTTCTGCTTTTGGGTTTCCAAAACAACTCATGCACAGATCCAGTATTCACCATAATTCACCGATAAACAAATCCAACAACAACGGTTGTTAAGTCAATTATTTCATCAGATACAATCATGTATTGTACACAAACGAGTATAACATATATAGAGAAATTGATTTTCTTTACAGCAAACGATACACAATTGTAAACAATAAATTACTAGACAAACAAATTAATTGAGTCCAACAAATCAATTCACTTTTGAATTGAACAAAACGATACGGCAATTCTGTTTCTGAATTGAACAAATCAATATATTGAATATACCGTGAAATTGATTCATATGATTCTAGATTTTACATATAAATAGAATCAATCAGAAAACAAGCCTAATGGCTCCGCTACCAATGATGGAATTTAATGTACATGTACATAGCATAGATAAGGATACTTATCTGAGTGAAGCGGAAGCGTTGTCAGGATCAGGAGCCACGACTTGAATTACTGGTCAGTGGAGACCGTCATAGTGTGTCGGATCGGCCTCCTAGTTTCCAGTATTGCAGGTTACAGTGTGTTTCTACCCAACTAATGTGTATGTCAACCATGTATCAGCCTCCCCTTGTGGTGGCTTATATAACATACAAGTTGGGCCTAGTTGCGCTTAACTGAGCACCCCTTATGGGTGGACTCACTATTTTCCAACACTTTGCAAGGCCGATAAAATCGCACAGGCAGTGGAGCTGTTTGACGGAATGGTTGTCAATGGCTGCCAACCCAATATAGTGACTTATACTACAATAATCGATGGCATGTGCAAGATCGGGAAAACCAATGTGGCCGTTGGTTTGCTGCAAAGAATGGAAGAGGTAGGTTGCAATCCGGATGTAGTGACTTACAACACCGTCATTGATGGCCTTTGCAAGGATGAGCAAGTTTCAGAGGCTTTGGATCTCTTCTCCAAAATGACAAACAAAGGGATTTCACCCGATGTTGTCACTTACAACTCCTTGATTCAAGGCCTTTGCCATTAGGGTCAGTGGAACCAAGCTTCTACTTTGCTCTCTGAAATGTTGGCTTTGAATATCGCACCTACAGTGTTCACCTTCTTTATATTGATTGATGCTCTTTGTAAAGAAGGCATGGCTCCAAAGGCTCATGCTTTGCTCAAAACAATGGCTCAGTGGGGTATACAGCCTGATGTTATCACGTACAACTCACTGATGGATGGATATTGTTTGCGAAAGGAAATGGAAAAAGCCAGACAAGTGTTTGATGTGATCATAGGCAAGGGTTGCAGACCAAATGTTCGCTGTTTCAAGATCCTCATTAATGGATACTGTAAGATACAAAAGATAGATGAGGCTAAACAGCTTTTTGACAAAATGTCTGATAAAGGTTTGGCTCCCGATGTTGTTACTTGCAGTACTCTTTTAGGTGGCTTATCACAAGCTGGGAGACATAGCGCAGCTGAACAGCTTTTCAAGGACATGAATACAAATGGCCCTCCTCCAGATAGAGAAAGTTATGCCGCTATGCTAGATTGTTTATGCAAAACAGGGCGCCTTGACGAGGCGTTAGCACTATTCCAAACTATAGAAAAGCATTCAGTGAAGCCTTACATAGTGATATATAATATCCTCATTGGTGGCATGTGCAGTTCTGGAAAGCTTAAACATGCTTGGTAACTCTCTGCCTCTCAAAGGCTTGCAGCCGAATGCCTGGACGTGTAGCATAATGATGAATGGACTTTGTAACCAAGGGTTCCCCGATGAAGCATATAAGGTTTTCAGAAAATTTGAAAATGATGGCGGCTCACTGAACAACTGCTGCTACAATGTCATAATCCAAGGATTGCTTCGACACAAGCGTATAACAAGGGCAGTTCAACTCATCAAGGAAATTGTGGGTAGGGGATTTGCAGCAGATGCCACCACCACAGAGCTGGTGGTTCATCTTTCATAAAAAAAAGATGACAATCTCCTCTTGAAAAAGCTACTAACTTCTACTGAAAATGATAATGAAGCTGTTGGGAAGTGAATATTATTTTCTGGATGAATTGCTACAAACTGAATTGATGGTATCTTCCGTTAACCCGTTGACTTTATTAATTTGGAAGTAGATCAACTGATCAAGTAGATCAGACCAACTGATCTACTGAAATCAACTGTTTTTTTTTTTGTCGAAAGGGTAATAATATATTGATGAAAATAGAGTCCTACAAGGTAAAAACTATTACAATCCGAATATGCCCATAAGGTTGACGAGTTACATACCAACTCGTATTACTACACAAAACTTCCTTATGAGAGTTCCAACTGCAACTTAAAATAAGAATAAATAATAGATAGACATAGTCTTCAAAGATGTTGTTTTGGAACCAAATTCTTGCAGCACCAGTCATCCACCACAGGAAAGTAACCAATAAATAAGGGTATTGGCTAACTTGAAAGAAAACCAGTATAACAGATTCATTTCCATAACAACATCCCACAGACTGCTAGAGAGGAGAACATGCTCAAACTCTACCAGTCTATGCAACCCAAGTAACTAGCGCACTGTGGCATTCCTTTTTATTTGATGCTGGGTATCCTGACCCCGACTAGGTTGCATCAAAAACTCATCCCTACCAGGCATGAGAGAACTCCTAGGATTCAAATACTTGTGACAAAAAAAGAGGGGACAGATCCGAGTTCAACAAATCAATCCCCCCACTCCAGACATCATCACTCTGGCTCGGATGGAAGTGACGAACCCCCATGCGCTCCCACATCACTACCAACATCCGGCTCAAATTGCGCCGTGACAGCCAAAACCCAAAGAAACATACAATTCTCCTCATATTCAAAGCCAGCCAAATAAACATTATGTTTCATGTCAGTTACCCTAAATTTTCCTTTCAATTGCCCGATCCGAAGCCAGTGGCCTCTGAAAATAATTGCAAAGAAGGTTTTTTCAGAATATACCTTGTCCAGTAAATAGGTTTTGCAGATAATGTCAACGAAGGTATGGTTAAGGTCATCCATCTCCTTGCCCAGCCCCGGAGCCTTGAGCCTCACCACGAAGTCCTCCTCCTTCCAATGGAGATCCAGAGGCGTTGTCATCGTTCAAAGAAGAGACACACTACAGCAAGCTGCACTTTATCACTTTGCTCCAAGAGGAACCACCCGAAAGGGTAATACTACTCCCACCACTCTCCAAGAACACCTAGAGATCGGGGGAAAGAAAGAAGAAAAGTAAAAGAAGTAAACAACGTAGACACTAGAGAGTAGAAATAAGCTTAGATCTGGTCATGTCGGTGACGGATTCATGAAAAAGTTTTTGGAGTGAACAGTGCCATGGCGGCTGTAAACGAGAGAAAACCTAATACTCTACGTTTTTATCTAGACGTGTTCTATGTAGATCACAACTCATCCAAAAAAAAAAAAAATCTAAACATTATGTTTCATGTCAGTTACCCTAAATTTTCCTTTCAATTGCCAAAATCAACTGTTTTTGGGCAGAACATAAAAATGGACATAAAACATTAGATGACACCACAAGTTAAAATAGAAGATAAATATAAGAACAGACTTGGTTGGGCCAAAAATGAATATAAGAACTTTTTCTTGTCGGTAAAGAAAAGCTTCCGTTCATAAAAGAAAGAGAGAACTGGCCAAGGCCTTTACAAACTAGCAACGTAGTTTTTTAGTAATGCAACATCGTCAACATCAAACATCCACCGGCTAGAGCTTGCAAGTTCTCTTGGCTGATTCAGTTGTGGCACTCTCCACCAATGAAGCTTTTCGTTTTTTTGCCCTACAGAGTTGGAGTTGAAAGTTGCTATAGAGCCTTGATATTACTCGGAAAAAAAAAACAAGAAAGGAAGCAACAAAATAGCATCAGAGAATGAGAGTAAAGATAAGACTTTTATTCATGGAAGCTTTTTGGGTTACATGGAGGGGGAGAGCTTAGAAAGGAAAATTGTATTTTGGCTGCTAGGATAATGGGACCTAGGATTTTCTTAGATTCTCCTATCTCTTTTGTACCTAGCCTACACGTGTGGCTAATCTAACGGTCCTTCTTTTCTCGCGCTCCTCTCATCTGATGGTCTACATGTGCCCTTTTCTACCCTGACCGTATCGCCAACTGTCCTTGTCCAGTTGTTATGCACTACAGCTTCTGGGTTCTTCCACTTAGTGGGTTGGGCTGCTCTGTGGACTTGACCTCCTCTTTAGGGACTTGTTCATCTTCTGGGACTTCTAAATTGGGCCCCCCATATTGAGGCATATCAATAGACCCTCAAATGGCTGAGCTTCCATCAAGGTCGGGCATTTGCCTCAATGACATAGATGTCATCAAGTTAGTGGAACACGCTTTTGAGAAGACTGCCTCGTTAAAAACCTTATCAAGAAAAACCGTGTGAGATAAAAACTTGATGAAGGAAAAAAGAGTGCAGCGCGAGTTCCACGCTTCTTCATTTTGGCTTTAGTTGGTTCTTCACAGGGTTCAGCCCCCTATCTGTCCTCAGGTCCTTATTTGCTCCAAGGACCATGCCTTCTGCATGTCTTTCAGTTAGTTCATGGTATCATTCGGGGTTCTTCCTCCTGTTTGCCATCTGGTAGGCATCCGCTCCGAGACCATGCCTTCTGTATGTCTTTAGTTAATTCAAGGCATTACTCAGGGTTCATTTCCCTGTCTGCTTTCTAGTTTTCGTCCACTCTAGGAACCATGCCTTATGCATATCTTTAGTTGGTTCCAAACATTATTCAGGGTTCATCTCCCTGTTTCCCTTCTGGTAGGCATCCGCTCCAAGACCATGCCTTCTGCATGTCTGTAGTTAATTCAAGGCTTTACTCAGGGTTCATCTCCCTGTCTGCCTTCTGGTTTCCGTCACTCTAGGGACCATGCCTTTTGCATGTATTTAGTTGGTTTCAGGCATTATTCAGGATTCAGCCCCCTATCTGCCTTCTGGTAGGCGGCTCTTCATGCTGTACATGGTGGAAAATTTAGGTGGCAGTGAAATTCACGCCTAGGTGACAGCATTATACCCTTTTGTGGTGGTAACTCCCCTCTCAGTAGACCATTTCCTTCCAAGATATGGAATCAAGACAAGTGATTAAAGATTAGATTAATTGTGATTGAGCGTGCTAATTGGACTAATTAGTACTTATATATTTTTGAGAGATTTTTTAGCTTGACTAATAAATAAAGAGTGAATCACTTTTTGTGTGATTATAAGATTATTTTTAAGTAAGATTAAATAAATTTTACTTAAGAGGTTGTATAAGTTTAAAGCTTGAGCTTAAAAAAAAAGCTTTAAGTATAAATAAAAAAAAAAATCTTGTAAAGTAAAGTTGTAATTTGATATTTTAAGGTTGGTTTCATTTGAAAAAAAATATTAGTAAATTTGACAAATTTCAAGGGAGAACTTTGAGTTGAGTTGTGTATGTACCCTATTGGACTAAAGGATAATCGCTCTAATACTTAATGCTGATTATTGTATGTTAATTATTTTATATTTTCGGACTTGGTTCTCTCTTTAGTTTTTCATGTTTCTAAATTTATGTATTTATCCCACACCTTTGAATTTAGCTTATACCTACAATATAAGCCCTTTAAAAAAGAGTTTTACTTTTGGAATACGTGAAGCAAAGACATTTTCTGAATAAAGAAAGAAACAATTATTCCTTGACTTTTTTCAAACTAATATTTTATAAAATTTAATTAGCCAAAAGTAAATAACATGTTATAATAACATTCCGGGAACAATAGGATTTGTGCCGAAGCAATGGTTTTTTATGTCCTTTCACTTTGTCGATTTCGCATTTATTGTCCCTCTTCGTTTAATTTTAATCATTATGTCTCTGAACTCACATTTTACAGAGTCATCTTGTCCAATTTATACCCTAAAGCCGGTTGGAAGCTGCAGTGATGACCCGTGTAATGCGGGCCCTTGCCATGCCCTTTTTATTCTTTTTCCCCTTTTTTCCTAATTTAATTTCTAAATCTGTTATTAAATTAAATAATTTAATTTGCACATTTGTCTTTACTTTTTCTTGTCACCAAAAATAAACAATAAATTGACCCTTTTCTCCCGACCATAGCAATCAAACCATTACTCCCAAGAAACACCCCAATCCTTCTCTCAAAATTCAATCCCAGATCGACCTGAAAAAAAAAATTCAATTCCAGCAAAATTACAGAAAAAATAAAAAGAAAGAGAAGAAGAAACTCTTGTTTCCAACCCTTTTCTTGGTGTTATCCAATCCCAGATCGACCAAAAAGAAATCCAATTCCAGAAAAAAAAACTTAGGAAAAGAAAAAGAAAAGAAGAAACTCTTGTTTCCAACCCTTTTCTTTGTGTTAATAACAACAAGAAGCACCCAACCCTTCTCTCAGCTTCCAATCCCAGATCGACAAAAAAAAAACTCTTGTTTCCAACAAGAGCACAATGTTAGAATAGGTGCCCTACGCTAGGGGGGGGGGGGGGGGGGGGGGGGGGGGGGGGGGGGGGGGGGGAGATGAATAGCATTTTATGGACAAAATAAAAAACTTGCAGGAAATAATTGCGGAATTGAAAGAATGAAGGACACACCGAATTTTATACTGGTTCACACACACAACTTGTGTGGCTAATACAGTCCTCTGAGAGACTCTCTCGAAGATTTAACTATCTACGTTAAGCTTTTAGGTGCTTAACAAACCGTTTACAACCTGAGAGTTCAAGTCACATGAACCTCAACACTCCTGCTTGAAGATACCTCACTTCAAGACTTCTCACACAGAAAGAAAACCCTCTTCCTATGAATCACAACAAGAGAACAAACCTCCCTTCAAGTGTATAACAACATTCACAACACTCAAAATAGAAACTCTCTCAAAGAATGGATGTTGAGTAACAAGATAAGCACTATAAGGCAACTCTCTCAAATATCAAGTTTATAAGCTCATAAAAAATTGAAAGAATGTGTATCAATGAATGATAAATGTATGGAGAGTTGATTGCTAATAAACATAGGTGTAAATGCTCTATTTATATGTTTAAAAACTTATATGACCGTTGGGGAATTATTCCAAAACACCTTTAGACAAAACAACATAGAAAGATGCAAAAGGTTTCTGCTTAAAACGGCACAACATCGATGTTTAGCACTAGAACATCGATGTTTGGCCAGTAAATATGAATTATTGGGCCAACGGTCACTAACACATCGATGTTCTAAACTTAAACATCGATGTTTTGGTCCAACGGTCACTTAAACATCGATGTTTTAAACTTGAACATCGATGTTTTGGAGCACTGCCAAAACAATTTAAAACAATGAACAGTAGAACATCGATGTTTAAACTGTGAACATCGATGTTTGAATAGTGAACATCGATGTTTAAACTGTGAACATCGATGTTTGAACAGTGTTTCTGCAAAACATCTTGAAATGCAATCGGTCAAGAGAACATCGATGTTTGGGATGCCAACATCGATGTTTTGAGCTACTGCCGCTTTTGATAAACCTTTTAGAAGGCAGGACATCGATGTTTAGAAACACAACATCGATGTTTAGTGCTCCAAAACCATTTTTATGATTGATAAAAAGAATGCTATGCATGAGAAAAAATTGATTATGTTTGAGCTAACATCTTAGAAGAATTTGAGTGTTAACCTTTTACAATTAGGTTCCTAAATCTTCTTGTGCTCTTCTTCACTTTATATTTCTTCTCTTTGAGTCATTTCTTTTTGCTTCGGGAGTGATTTCTTTTTGCCTCGGGTTTGTCGTCATTTTGAATCAATGTCCGGTTTGTCAATATCAAAACCTGTATGAGACAAGGAGGCATTAGCAAAACACTATTTCTAACAATTTCCCCCTTTTTGATAATGACAAACCAAGAAGAGTATATCTCAACTGTATGGATTCAAAATGAGGTTAATTCCCTAAGTTTGTCAAAACGTGGTTCCCCCTAACTTGATGCATATACATATACTCTTATTTAATATTCCACCTTTTGGCATTAGCAAAAAGAATAACAATGGCAAACTAAAGATTAAATTGAAGAGACATAATCAAAAGATAGCAAAAGAGTCGATACTCCCTGAACATCAATGTTTTGATACGGAACATCAATGTTGCATGCATTCTGTCAAAGTTTTGAGCATGCACTACACTGAACATTGATGTTTGGCTCTAAACATCGATGTTTTCAGCCTCTATTCCGATTTAACGCAAGCTGAATTTCAATAAACATCGATGTTTGGTCTCTGAACATCGATGTTTTCAGCCTCTGGTCCAAGTTGGCACAGGCTGAACTTCATCAAACATCGATGTTTGGTTTCTGAACATCGATGTTAGCTAACTTGGCAAGTCTTATTCCCCCTATCTTTTTGCCTAAATGAGGGGTACCTGCAAAAACGACTTAGAAGACACTCCGACGCTCAAGTCAGTAAAAGATAATACAATAAAAATACAAACTAGATCAATGTAGAGTGATTCTTTCTTTACAGTTTTAGTAATTTCGTCATGGCTTACGTCAGCAACCCTCTCGAGTATTCCACATTCTTCCAACATGAAATTTAGTATACACGCTTACCGTCATCATGTCTGCTTATAAATACCTTCCTCATGCTTGGCAAAGCATTTCTCAAACCATGGACTCACAACTGAGGACTAGAACAACCTCTGATTTGGAGGAGTTAAGTTATACTTTTGGTGCACCTCTCTTTGGTGGTTCCAATGTTGAGGAAAAGATGAAGAAACCTCGCAAGCGGAAGAACATCCCTGGTCAGATGGAAGACACGGCCATATCTCGCAAACGTCAAAAGAAGCCTGCCACCAAGGGCAAAGAGGTAGCTCACTGTAGCACACCATTGAGGACACTGGAGCAGCTGAACGTAGCCCTGAAGAAGATCAACAATGCGGTGATGCAGATTGAGATGGCCTGTATGGGACTTTCCTCCCAGGTTAAGAGTGTCTGCAATCATGTAAAGGAACTAGAGAAGCAAGTAACTCCATAGAGTGCTTCTTCTCTATTGTAATATTTTATGAAGAAATAAATAAGTTGTTCCTTTTTCTTAATCAATATTATTATTAAACATAAATGGTAGGAATGATATAAGGTCCAATAAAATCAAACCTGTTATTAGTAACCAAAAAATATAAGTGGTGAAATCACGAATTTCTTGTAACAATAGAAATCAAATATTCCTTGATGAAACAATGTTCATAATTTGTGCAAGCTGAAAATAACGTCATAATGCGCGGCAATTAATGACAACAATCAGCAGCAACTTGTTCATAAACCCCACATGAACAAAAGCGACTTTTGGGATTCGTATCCCTTTATTGAAGAGCCAAGATAGCTAGAGTGAAAAGATAATGCATGTGAGAAGTGAGTTGGAAAACACGAATGTTTGTAGTCCGAAAATATGCAAAGCGATAAAGCAATAATGTACGCAGTGGTAAAGATTTTAAAAAATGAAAGCCTTGAGGAGCGTAAATAATTTGTAGTTTTGCGAAGAGAGAGGTCTGCTTTACCGTTTATCGAAAAATAGGTAGGGTCTAGACTTTGAAAAATAAGTAATCATATTTCTATAAAAGGTAAAGCAGTGGTTAATAAATAATCAAAAGCATTTAAAGAAAATACGATTCAGAGAGAGAGAGATACACAAACTACATCAAGACAAAATGCCTGCTCCATCATCTGTCTTCTTTATTGAGGGAGCCTCCTTATGAAGGAGGAATGGGTTAGCCTATAGCCTGATAAATGAGCAACCAGAGGAGCTTCCAAACGAGCTCGGGAGGATGCCTCGTTTAGTTTTCGTTGACGAGCTCTATTCGTCCCGGTTTTTTGTCACACCCATGGAGGAGACAATCTTCCTGGAGCACCAAAGTACTCTGCGAGCTTCCTTCTACGGCTCGGCCAATTCCATCATGTTCTTCATCTCTGACAGACTTCAGGAGTTCAGGCTGGAGCCTTCTTGCCAGACTCTGAATGAGGGTAGCTATTACCAAAGCTCAATGACTGCTCAGAGCGTTCCGCGGGCAACTGGCTTACCACCCACTTGGCCAAAAGTTCGCCTTCTGGTTTGGAACTGCAGAGGAATCACTAAGCGCTCCCATGAGTTCTGACGTACCTTGAGAGATCTGAAGAACCAGTACTAGCCCAACATGGTTCTGCTCACAGAGACCTTATGGCAGCCTGAGGATAATCACGGTGTCATCCCACTTCGTTTTCCTCCCGCAAACCGGTTCAAACTCCATGGCCAAAACGACTAGGGCGGAATGTGGTTCTCTTGTAATGATAGTATTAGGGTCAATATTACTAATGTCCCTAACAGTTTCTCAGTCACTGCTGTACCCAACCATTAAAACAAATAATAATAAAAAATATTTATGCTTTAAGCAACTGTGTCATCTTTTTATGAATGTTCAACGATGAGCTAGTGTTCCTCGACTTAATCTATTATGCTCTACATGCTATGCTTGATGCGAAAAAGAAGCCATCTTGCATTTGGAACATCCGCTATCAAGGTACCAAAGTACACTTGATGCCTTCAAGCATATCTACAAAACAAATCAATGAGTTTTTGGTACCCAAATCTTCTTGGGTCCTTGAGTGTTAGGAGTATAATGGTAATGAGCATTTTCTTGTGCCCAATGCCTATGTCTTGTAAAACAAACAGGAGCAATGTGTCCTATTCTATTACAATAATGACAAATTGCATTTGGATTGTGCATCCTTCTAGGTTGATAATAGTTTCTATGTTGCCTATGTTTGTGCACTTTACTAATCTTGTTTTCCTTAGGTTGAACCTTAGGTTTCCTAGGTTTAGTCCCAACCTTCTTCTTTTTAGGTTCATTCTTGAAACCTAGTCCATGTTTAGTCGATTGTAAATTACCTAAGATAGAATTTAAGTTCTTTTGAGGGGTGTTAAATTTCTTTAGGGTTGTTTCAAGTTCATTAACTTGTTCCTTTAATGTCCTACATGATGAACACTCCCTAGTTTTTGTTTCAAGTTCTTCAACTTGTTCCTTTAATAACTTACATGAATAACACTCCTTAGTTGAACTTTCCGGTTTGTTAGCACTCCTCTTTCCGTAAAACTTATTTTCTTCTTTAAGTTTTTCATTCTCTTTCGACAATTTTTCCATATCATCTCCTAGAGTTGTAACTTGTTTCTTTAAGCTCTTATTAGCTTTAGAGACAGAAATAAATTCACTACAAAGCTCATTAAATGCATTTTGCAATTTTTCAAAGGTAAAGTCTTCATTTGAGGGAGAAGTACTTACCACTTCCGGTTCTTCCTCTTGTGCCATGAGACAAAGGTTGGCAGATTCTTCTTCATCACTATCGGATGATTTATCGCCGGAATCGCCTCCCCAAGAAATGTATGCCCTTTGCTTCTTGTAGGGCTTCTATTCTTTTCCTTCTTTCGCCTTGGGGCATTTAGGCTTGATGTGTCCAACCTCTCCACACCCAAAGCACTTTGGCTGATCGGATTGCTTCCTTCCTTTCTTCTCGAGTTCTTTTCGCATGAACTTGTGGAATTTTCGGATGAGAGGTCCGAATTCTTGATCATCATCACTAGAGTCCAATTCGGTGAACTCTTGCGTCTTGGAGGTGGAAGCTTCGAGAGCTAGGTCCTTCTTCCTTGGTTCCTGCAAAGAAGGATTAAGAATAGTGGTTTCATAGGTTAAAAGATTACCTCTAAGGCCGTCGATGGTGGTGTTCAATATCCCGATATTTTCATAGATTGCGTCGGCTTTGGAGCGCCGTCCGGAGTGAGGCATTTAAGGACTTTTCTGACCAAGTCCTTGTCAGAGTAAACCTTTTTGAGAGCATGAAGGTTATTTACAATTTTAGAAAATCGTTCGAACATATCTTCTATTCTCTCATTCTCCTTCATTCGAAAGAGTTCGTATTCTGCAGTGCGGGAGTCGATTTTGGCCTCTCGAACTTGATCGGTTCCTTCATAGGTAATCTCCAACTTGTCCCATATTTCTTTTGCGGTTGTGCAGTAGGAGATTTTTTGGTAGTCATCGGGGTTGACTGCGCAATAAAGCATGTTGATTGCCTTGGCATTATTTTCAACCTTTGTAATGTCTACAGCGTCATACTCCGCCTCCGTCTTTGTCACCGTGGTTTCACCAACTTTTTTGGTTGGAATTTGCTCTCCATTCTTCATGATTTGCCCAAGAGAAAAGTTGTTAGCTTGGAGGAAGATTCTCATCCTCTCCTTCCAGTAGGTGTAGTTGGTGCCATCAAAGAGCGGTGGACGAGTGGTGGATTGTCCTTTGAAGATTCCTGCATAATTACTTGAAGAAGCCATAGAAAGTTCCTCTCAAATGGTTAAGTTTTTCAGAGAGTTAGGCTCCGCTACCAATGTTAGAATAGGTGCCCTACGCTAAAGGGGGGGTGAATAGCGTTTTATGGACAAAATCAAAAACTTGCAGGAAATAATTGCAGAATTGAAAGAATAAAGGACACACCGAATTTTAAACTGGTTCACACACACAACTTGTGTGGCTAATCCAGTCCTCCGAGAGACTCTCTCGAAGATTTCACTATCTACGTTAAGCTTTCGGGTGCTTAACAAACCGTTTATAACCTGAGAGTTCAAGTCACATGAACCTCAACACTCCTGCTTGAAGATACCTCACTTCAAGACTTCACACACAGAAAGAAAACCCTCTTCCTATGAATCACAACAAGGGAACAAACTTCCCTTCAAGTGTATAACAACACTCACAACACTCAAAATAAAAACTCTCTCAAAGAGTGGATGTTGAGTAACAAGATAAGCACTATAAGGCAACTCTCTCAAATCTCAAGGATATTAGCTCATAAAAACTTGAATGAATGTGTATCAATGAATGATAAATGTATGGAGAGATGATTGTTAATAAACAGAGGTGTAAATGCTCTATTTATATGTCTAAAAACTTATATGACCGTTGGGGAATCATTCCAAAACACCTTTAGACAAAACAACATAGAAAGATGCAAAAGGTTTCTGCTTAAAACGGCACAACATCGATGTTTAGCACTAGAACATCCATGTTTGGCCAGTAAATATGAATTTTTGGGCCAACGGTCACTAACACATCGATGTTCTAAACTTCAACATCGATGTTTTGGTCCAACGGTCACTTAAACATCGATGTTTTAAACTTGAACATCGATGTTTTGGAGCACTGCCAAAACAATTTAAAACAATGAACAGTAGAACATCGATGTTTAAACTGTGAACATCGATGTTTGAACAGTGTTTCTGCAAAACATCTTGAAATGCAATCGGTCAAGAGAACATCGATGTTTGGGATGCCAGCATCGATGTTTTGAGCTACTGCCGCTTTTGATAAACCTTTTAGAAGGCAAGACATCGATGTTTAGTGCTCAAAAACCATTTTTATGATTGATAAAAAGAATGTTATGCATGAGAAAAAATTGATTGTGTTTGAGCTAACATCTTAGAAGAATTTGAGTGCTAACCTTTTACAATTAGGTTCCTAAATCTTCTTGTGCTTCAATTCTTGTGCTCTTCTTCACTTTACATTTCTTCTCTTTGAGTCATTTCCTTTTGCTTCGGGAGTGATTTCTTTTTGCCTCGGGTTTGTCGCCATTTTGAATCAATGTCCGGTTTGTCAATATCAAAACCTGTATGAGACAAGGAGGCATTAGCAAAACACTATTTCTAACACACAATACTAGTGGGATAACAGGAGCACAACATTCGGCGGCTAGCTTATGACGCCGAAGATGCAGAGGCTAAGAAGAAGGCATGAGGGAGAGAGGGAGGGATGAGTGAACGACGATGGTAAGTGCCGGCAAGGTTTAAGAAGGCGAAGACCAGGCAGTTTCAATCACTGTTGGTGGAGAAGCCGAGTAATAACGTGCATCCTTTGAGTGTCGAGGAGAATATAGAGAGGCAAATCAGAGAAGACCTTGGTTGGTGAAATAGTTGAAAGAAACAAAAAAAACAAATTTAAAATGAATTATAAATGGAAAACTAGTGAAACAAATATATAAAATTATATATTGTTTCTTAGGGTGTGATATGCCTCAATGTGAGGGGCCCAATTTAGAAGGCCCAAAAAATGAACAAAGCAAATAAAGAGGAGTTCAAGTCCACTGAGCAGCCCAACCTACTAAGTGGAAGGATCCAAAAGCTGTAATGCATGACAGCTGACCGGGGACAGCTGACGGTACGGACAGGGTACATGCGGACCATCAGATGAAGGGAGCACGGAAAAAAGAGGACCGTTGGATCAGTCACACATGTGGGCTATGTATAAAAGAGATAGGAGAATCTAAGAAAACCCTAATTCCCATTATCCTAGTAGCTGAAATATAATTTTTCCTCTCTAAGCTCTCCTCCTCCAATGTAACCCAAAAGCTTGTATGAATAAAACTCTTATCTTTACTATCATTCTTGGGTGCTATTTTTGTTGAATCTTTTCTTGATTTTTTTTGAGTAATATCAGTGGCGCCGTCTGTGAGAATCTAACAAAAACCTATGCTCAAAATGCACAAAAAATCTAGTAAAAATTCCACCTTTCATGTCATTCAAGTCTTCAACAAAAAATAGCAAGTTGAACTCTAAGAAGGCCGGATCTACCAAGTTCCGGGCTATTTTCTACAAGTTTCAGGCCAAATCCATCAAGATTCAGGTTAGATCTGGTAAGATCTGACATGGAGGGGAGGAAAACGGCGAATCGAACCCAGATCCGGCCGATACGTGCCAACCAGCGGCTGTAGAGCGTGGAAACAAGGTTGAATCCAGCTAGAACCACCATGCCAAGCTACCTTTAGTGTCCAGAGAAGACGAGGGGTTAGATCCGCCTCAAATCAACCTAGATTTGGCTAGATCCGTGCCCGATTTGGTCAGATCCGGGCTAGATCTACATAAATCCAATTAGATCTAATCGAAACCAACCCAGATCTGACGAGATCTAAGGAGTCCCATGCCTCTACCGGAAGAGAAGCCATTATCCATGCCTGATCCACCGTTACCGATCGTCGGAGGTGCAACACCACCTATCTGTGGAGGTGGAGGGAACCTTCAGCTTCAATGCATATAATAGATAATGCAAAGAGGCTAACCCGTGAAAAGAAGCAGAAAAGGAGATGGCGGGCAGATCTAACCAGAAGCTGTCTGAACCATCACTGTTCAAGCAAATCCTTCACACTTTAATTGCTTATGAGGCCCATATCTATCCTTTTTATTTTGTGTTAATTTACACATAATTTTATATCTTTTTAGTGATATTGTCATGAGTGAATTATTTCTTGAATATATGTTCATTCATGCTAATTAAATCTTTCCTTTCTGTGGAGGAATGCCAACAAGCGGTTAGAATGCTGACGGAACCCTGCTCGAGAAGCAGCCAAGACTGTAGGAGTACCAAACTCCAACGAAAGTCCCAAAAAAGCCTCAGGAGGAAGCGGAGGACCAAGAAGGAACACCCCAGCTAGGTGCATGGATGTCATAGTGGAAAAGGCAAGATCTTGAGGAGACGGGACCCTGAGATTCATCCACAGTAGGATCTTCCTCCAAGAAGAAAATATAAAAGGGTGCAGAAAAGCACACCTAGAAGGTGGATCTCAGTCGAAAGGAGATGCCTTGAAGGACTACAAGTACTTCCTTGAGGGTACCCAGAAAGAAAGGACCCAACTTCAGTAGATCTCAAGCAAAAGGAGATGCCTTAAAGGACTACGAGTACTCCCTGAGGGTACCTAGAAAGAAAGGACCCAACTTGAGTAGAACACAGGCGAAAGGGGACGCCATGAAGACCTACAAGTACTCCCGGAGGGTACCTAGAGGGAAAGGACCCAGCTTGAGGGACAAAAGGGTATGGATCTGGAGTTAGAAGGAGCCTAGAAAGAAAAAGGGCTCTAAGGGATTCAAAAAGTGCAGAAAGCACACTTAGAAGGTGGACTTCAGGAGAAAAGAGGCATCTTGAAGGTCTACAAGTACTCCCAAAGGGTACCCAGAAGGAAAGTAGCTGCCTTGAAGGCTAAAGGGGTACAAAGTGTATGCTAAAGAGAGAGATCCATGAAGAAAGACGTCATCTTGAAAAAAAAGGGATACTAAACGTATACCCAGAAAGGTTCGGCCAGAAAGGCCATACCTTAGATAGATCAATGGAGAAATCAGTCGCCTTAAGGAAAGGAGTGCTGAACCCACAGCCACCAAGAGAGCCCGGGGAAAAAGGACTCACCTTGATGGGTCGGAGGCATGGATATGGGATTGGAGGGAGCCTGGAGAGAGAAGGGCCATCGAGGAGTCCAAAAAAGAGAGGTGATGGAGAAAGAGACGCACGGAGGCCCCTCGCAGGAACGCTCAGGGTTCGACCCAACTGTGGCGGAAAGAAAAAAAAAGGCGAATACATTGAAGGGAAGGACAACTGACAGGAAGAGAGGAAATGGGATGAGCCTAATCAAATTCAGCTTGTCCCTTTAAATATCTTGCGAGGTCAGATCCTTACCAAAATGTCAAAGGAACACTGGAGGAAAATGGGGTGGCCGAGGCCCTCGATGAATCCTTAGAGACCTGATAGTGGGAAACCTACTGTTGGTTCCATAGAGGTCATGGCCATGATACAGAGGACTGTAACAACCTGAAGAAAAAAATCGTGGGGTCAATTCGAGAAGTCATCTGGATTTTGTAGTGGAGAGTGCCCGACAGGAAGGAGGGACTCAAAGGCAAGCAGAGGGATCTCAAGGAGGCCTATAAGGCACCATAAATATGACAAAAGAGAATCGTCTTGGTCATGGAAGATCAGAACCTGGCACAATAATTGAATGCTTTGGGCCTAGCAGAGGGAAGTAAAGAAATTAAAAGGCAAAAACATTGACGAAGGAGGAGCCCTATACACAAAAAGAAACAGAGAAGAAGAGAACCTGAGGTGATGAAGGGAATCTCGATTCGAAAAGGGGAGCCTGAAAAGGGTACATGGTGTGAAACCTTTATGAACCTTGAGGAAATGATAATGCGGGAAGCGCTATTAAACACCTGTAAAGCAGAGTTCGCCTGGAGTACCGAGGGCATACCAAGAAGTTCAGCTACTGTGGCTTGCCATAAATTGAATGTAGAGGCTTTCTAGAGATGTAGTCACTCAAAAAAGTGGAGGTGCAAGAGTTGACGAGGAGAGTAACTACACTTAAGAGGTTTATCTCAAAAGTAGCAGAAAGAGAGCTGCCTTTCCTTGAGACTTTGAGGAAGGCTAGGAGTAAATGGAAGAATGTGAAGTGACGTTTGGAGCATTGAAAGAGTGTATGTCTCAAACACCCACCCTCACCAACCCAAAGGTAGGAGAGAGTATTGAAATGAGAAAATATGAGATCAATTTCAAGCCAAGAACTGCCATCAAGGCTCGAGCAATGGCAGATTTCTTGGCTGAGGGGGCAGAATTTCGTTTAGCAAAGTAGTTATATCGGAGAGAGCTCTTTAATGAGGTGTCTGACAGAAGAGGAGGGGCTAGAGGTCCCAAGAGAGGTTCATCAGGGTACAGGCAAGACGCACAATAAGGGCTAAGTCCCTAGAAGAAAGAGTATTAAGAAGCGGACCTTATTAGCCCACGGTGGTGACAGATTCAAAAGGGTTGATGAAAAAGTGCATTTCCCAATAAGCACATGAAAGGCATATGCTAAGCTCCTTCCTAGTGGAAAAAGAAAAAAAAGAAGGCCTAGAGTGCCTTATGTCATAACAAACCCCAGTTTAACAGCAAGAAACTGAGGGACTCTTGTGCATGTTCTCGGCTGGAACTGAGGTTCTCTTCTACCAGCCACCCTCAAACTAAAAGGCAGATGTAGATTTCTAGAGGAATAATCTTGGAAGGGATAAAGAAAAAGGTCGGAGAGGCCATGGGTAGCTTTCCAAAGGAGATAAAGGACGTCCTGTGGGCCTATGGAGTAACGAGAAGAACAACAACCACAGAAACCCCTTATAGAATGGCATATGAAGTGAAAGCCCTGACCACTGTGAAAATGAGAATAGAAACGGGTATGGAAAGCACACCCAGAAGAGATGCTCGAGTGGAGCATGAGAGACCCTGAGGAGGTTAGACCACTGAGGTTTATCCTCAGTAAGGTCTTTCTCCAAGAAGAGAATATTAAAAGGGTGCAGAAGACACACCCATAAGAGATGCTCAAGTGGAGCAAGAGAGACCCTGAGGAGGTTGGACCACTGAGATTCACCCTTAGTAAGGTCTTCCTCCAAGAAGAGAATATTAAGGAGTGCAGAAAGCACACCCAAAAGAGATGCTCGGGTGGGGCAAGAGAGACTCCTGAAGAGGTTGGACCACTGAGATTTACCCTCAGTAAGGTCTTCCTCCAAGAAGAGAATATTAAAAGGGTGTCGAAGGCACACCTAGAGGAGATGATGGAATGGAACAGACGAGACCTTGAGGAGATGGGACTACTGAGATTCAAACTCAGTAAGGTCTTCCTCTAGGAAAAATATATAAAAGGGGTGCAAAATGCACACCCACAAGAGAACACTAAAGGGGTGTAGAAAGTACACCAGAAAGAAATATAAAAGAGTGTAGAAAGCATACCCAAAAGAAATGCTGAAAGGAGAACTGTGCGAAAGCCAATGTAAAAAAGAATTGAGGCTAAAGCCACAAGTGCCTTTGCAAAGGCAATAGAGAAATATTTGAAGTATCAATGAAAGGACTTTGCTTCTTCCAATTATTATTTTGCATTCATGACATTTGCATTTCCCCTCATTACATATCATGCATATAGGAATCTTAGAGGAGTCTTGCACAAATAAAAGCCCGACAAGGTTGATAAACCGACACTGAAAGGTCCGTGAGGTGGTCTAAAGATTAAAATTGACCTATGGTGTGGTCGAGACTAATGGTCTATAAAACTTCAAGTTCTCCAAAGGAGAGAGCAAGGCGAGGGCCAACTAAAGGAACCTTAAGCAATCGGGCCGCTTAAAGGGAGTCCTCTCAAAAGACCCATGGGGTGGTCAAGGCCAAAGTCACAAGAAATAAGAGGCCTATGGAATCTAAAACATAAAGTCCGAAAGGGATGCTCTCCATTAGACAAGAAAACAAGTACAAGATGGGAAAAAGAACACTGCAACTAGGTGCAGAGACACTACAGAGAACCTGAAAGGAACCTGAGATGGCATAAACCTTTAAGGAGCAGTAAAGTATACTAAAAGGGTGCAAAAGGCACACCTCGGAGAGAACATAAAGGGGCGAAAAAAGCACACCCAAATGAGAAGATGAAAGGGGTGTAGAATGCACACCCAGAAGAGACATTGGAATGAAACTAGCAGGAACCTGTGTGGAAGCAACAGGAACCCCCATTAGAATAATAGGGTCTGAAAAACCCTGAAGAACAAACGCCAAGAGTTAATGCTCAAGCCTAAAATACAAGGTGACAGGACCCTGAGATTCACCCTCAGTAAGGTCTTCCTCTAAGAAGAAAATATAAAAGGGTGCGGAAAGCATACCTAGAAGGAAACACAAAGGGGTGCAAAAACCACACCTAGAAGTATAAAGGGGTGCGGAAAGCACACCCATAAGAGAATACTAAAAAGGTGCAGAAAGCACACCAAGAAGAGACACTAGAATAAAACTAGAAGGAACCTGAACTGGTGGAAACTTGAGCAGGAGCAATAAAGAATATTAAAGGGGTGCAAAATGCACTCTCATAAGAAAACACTAGAGGGGTGTGGAAAGAACGCCCTAGAGAGAACATTAAAAGGGGTGCTAAATGCACACCCAAAAGAGATGACAAGCGGAGTCCCGATTCCTAAAAGATCAGTGGTCCGGCAACACTCCCCCAGTTGTCTGCTAGTAAGAAGGCAAAATCCAAAAGGAACCTCAGGGATACCTCCACGAAGGGAAGAATAACTACCATTACAAATAAATCGATCAAGAGCGAGTTACCTACTTGGGAAAAGTGAAAGTATGAAACTTGAGGGCGAGATGCCATAAAATGCATAGGGTCCCTTAGGAGCCATAAAGCGCTAAAGGTCTAAACAACTTCACAAATCGCAAAGGCCTAAAGAGTGCCAAACACGAAAAAGCCTAAGGAGTGCCACGCAAAAGGTCCGAGGGTGCCGAAGCACAAATTGGTAATCTTGTTCTCAAGTGAATCTGTAAGCTTACCTAAGTAAGGGAAACTTCCTTGAACCCTTAAAGAACCCTAAGAGAAGGGTGTAAAGGGACAGTGAGAGTTTCAGAGTTCTGACACCTGGTTCAACTTAAAGGGAAGTTGCCACCACATAAGGGTACAACGCTATCACCTAGGCGCGAATTTTATCGCCACCTAAATTTTTCACCACGTACGGTATGGAGAGCCGCCTACCAAAAGGCAGACAGGGGGCTGAACCCTGAATAGTGCCTATAACCAACTAAAGACATGTAGAAGGCATAGTCCCTTAAGTGGACGGAAACCAGAAGGAAGATAGGGAGATGAACCCTGAATAATGCCTGGAATCAATGAAAGGCATGCAGAAGGCATGGACCCTAGAGTGGACAGAAGCCAGAAGGCAGGCAGGGAGATGAACCCTGAACAATGCCTTGAAAACAAGAACCTGAGGACAGACAAGGGGGCTGGACCCTATGAAGAACCAACTAAATCCAAAATGAAGAAGAGTGGAACTTGCTTTTTTTTTTTTTGCTTCATCAAGTTTTTATCCCACATGGTTTTTCTTGATAAGATTTTTAATGAGGCAGTCCCCTCAAAAGCGTGTTCCGCTAACTTGTTGACGTCTGTGCATTGAGGTAAATGCCCGACCTTGTTGGAAGCTCGGCCATTTGAGAGGCTATTGATATGCCTCAATATGGGAGGCCCAATTTAGAAGGCCCAAAAGATGAACAAAACCCATAAAGAGGAGTTCAAGTCCACTAAGTAGGCTAATCCACTAAGTGGAAGGATCCAGAAGCTGTAATGCATGACAGCTGGCGGTACAGACAAGATACAAGCGGACCATCAGAAGAAGGGAGCACGGAAAAAAGAGGACCGTTGGATCAGTCACACATGAGGGCTATGTATAAAAGAGATAGGAGAATCTAAGAAAATCCTAATTCCCATTATCCTAGTAGCTGAAATACAATTTTCCCTCTATAAGCTCTCCTCCTCCAATGTAACCCAAAAACTTCTATGAATAAAACTTTTTTCTTTACTCTCATTCTTGGGTGTTATTTTTGTTGAATCCTTTCTTGATTTTTTTCGAGTAATATCAGGGTGTTTAGTTCTTTTTTTATTTTTTGTTTATTAGGCGGGGTCTGGAGATTTTATGGCTTTCAGATCTGCCGTCAGTGCTCGAGTCCACCACTTTTTAGATTAAAAAATGATTTTCTATAAAAAATATTAAAAATGATTTATTTAATTTTTTTTATATATTAAATTTTGGAAAGAAAAAAAGATTACACAAATCTATATAACGTGAGTCTCACCTGACACATGTCATCACCTCCATCAACGACCGGCTAAGGAAACAAAAGTGGAAATAAACAAATTAGCATGTAAGTTTTGATCCATTTAGTTAAAGGGCTGACCTATGACATAAAAATAAACAAATTAGGTTACTGGTTAACCCCCGATCAAACACAATACTTTCGTGTTTATAATTTGATTGAAATAAGCCACGAAATAAAGGCTGGGTTAACAAAAATTCCATGTGGTGGTCTTCTTGTGGATTTGCATTGCCATTTTCATTTTTTTTTTTTTTTGTGAGACGGCGAAGTTTAGATTAGAACAAGAAAATGCGTTTCGCTGGAGTTGGGGTTTAGTTCTATATGCCAGCAGATGGGTAAACATAGTTCTTTTTTGTGGATTGAATGGTATGGTGTCGCCTGGAATTCGTGTCAGTTGTTGATGGAATTCGCAAATCACTACCAGTTTACTAGTACTCTTTTGATCGAATCATTGAGAAGCTTCAATTCGTGTCAGTTCCTTCTGAAATTTCTTTGTGGTCTCTCTGCACTTCATTTTCACTTTGGTTTTGCTTGTTTTCTTCATTGTATTTGTTGCAGTAGTTATATCATTGTTTTGTCTTAATATTAATGTAACTTATTCAAGCGTCAAAAATTCTCAAAACTGTAACAAAGTTTATATGGCACCAACAATCAAAATTTTGCTTTGCTCTGAATAAAGCATGAGTAACTCTTAGTATCAAAAAAGCATGAGTAACTCTGCCGCAAACAATTCAAGGGGGGTGAAGGTATTTGGTTACTATTTTCAGTGGCTAGCGCCTGTGTGTTTCGCTCTTCATTGCCGGCTGGTGGTTGCCTTCTATATATATATTCAAGAATGCAGAAGCGGAGTCATTGTACCGTGATGACTTGTGGAAAGCTAAGTTGGATGTGGCTTTGAATGTTATAGCGTCAGAGGTATTTTCTTTTTCTATATTCGATGATAATATTTCCTATTACTCATCACTTCCATTTTTACTCCGTTTAATAATTAATATGTGTTCAATAAGACTTTTGTTACTAACTTTTTTGTTAAAGTGGAAATCATGCTTTCTGATTTTCTACCGAGGACATTTGCATTAGTTATGTTATGATTTATTTTGCTACATGCTATGTTTTTTAATCCTATTTTCTCCATTGTTTTTTTTAGCTTTGAATAAGCATATGGATGCTGTGTGTGTTTAATATATGGATGCTGATACTAGAAATGGGGAAACTGATCCAGTTTTCAAAAGAGACGTGGAAGAGAATGGAACCATCTAAGAAATTTGTACGGAGAATGCAATTAATACTACTAGCTCACTCCCCGTGAGTTCCACGGGCTTGTTTATTAATTAATTTTTTTAAAAAATTAACATTTTAACTATTATTTCTAGGCATTTGTTATGTAATATTATAAAAATTTGCACAAGTTGTTTCCAAATTATACATTTTTATCAATTTTCTACATTTTTTGGTATAGATCTGGAAAATAAATAAAAAATATTAAAATATAAATTAGAATATAAATCAAAAAAATAAAGAAAATAAACTATTTAATAATTATATAAATAATAATTAATTTTTTAAACTTAAACATGCAATATTGGCCCTTAAAACAAAAAAATATTAAACAACGGAAGAAAAAGTTAAAATAATTAATTTATAATAACCAAAAAAATAAAAAAGAGTAATTTTTAAAATGTAAATCAGTAAAATGAATAAAAAATATTATTATAAAAAAATAAGATAAAAAATTTTAAAATATAAATCAGGAAAATAAATAAAAATATATTATTAGTTAAAAAAATAAAAAATAAAAATAAAAAATAATAAAAAACCAATTTAATAATAATATAAATAATAACTAAGTTTTAAAGTTAAACATGCATCAGTAAGCCCTAAAAAAAATATTAAACAACAAAAATAAAAATTAAAAGAATTAATTAATATAAAACAAAAAAACAAAAAGACAAGAAACATAAAATAGTAATTTTAAAAATATATAAATCAGGAAAATAAATTAAAAACTATTATTATGTAAGAAAATTAAAACAGAAAATATAATATAAATCAGAAAAATAAAAAAATAAACTATTCAATAATAATATAATAATAATCAATTTTTAAAATTTTAAAAAGCATCATTGAGCCCTAAAAAAATATCAAAAAATAGAAAAAGAAACTAACAGAATTAATTAATAATAAAAAGAATAAAAAAAAAGAATAATTTTTAAAAAAAATCAGAAAAGCAAATAAAAAAATATTACTATGCAGTAAATAGAAAATAAAATATAAATCTGGAAATAAAATATCAAAAGCTAATACTATGTAGAAAAAACGAAAAAAAACAAAAAAAGGTAAGAAAGACAAAAAAAAACTAAATAAAATAAAAAATATTTAAAACATACTTTTACATAGATTAATATCATATCCAGATCAATAAGGAGATTCTGTAAAAAATTCAAAGCAATAATATTCATTTTCCTGCAAAAAAAATTGAAATATATTTAAGAAATTAACATACATAATTGTATTTGATAGAAAGTATAGAAAAATGAACAGAATGCTTAATTTAGAGAAACAAAATAACTGTTAATACTATAATAATTCGTACATACTGCAAGTACAAACAAAATAGAGAAGCAATATGAGAGGATAAATGGGATGAATGATATAGGAACAATATCACACACAGATACAGTGATAAAAATATAAAAAAAAAACAAAGGAGGAATAAGAGAGGATGAACGATATAAAAACTGTATCACAGATACAATGACACAAATTAAGCTGCATCACAGTGTCTACACCAGTATTTATATTAGTTCTGTGAGAATAAACAAAAATCAAGTAAAGAAAAAATGATAACAAAAATCTTATCAGTTTTAGTGATAACAATCTAATAGCTTATCTGATAAGATTAAAATTCTTATCAGGATTGTTTTTTTAAAAGGATAATATGAAGCTTTTCAATAAAAAAAATAACTTTATTAACTTTTATGATAAATATATGGTTGTTATCAGTATTGTGTTTTAGTTTATCATCTTTTCTGATAAGAGTATAATTATTATAACTAAAAGATAACATCATAATAAATATATATAATATCAATCTTGCGTGTGAATTTTCTTTTGAACAATTTGGGTGTGATTGGAATTCTTTTTAAAACAGTATAATAGATCAGGTTTCTCTAGGATAATTATGTTTGTCATTATGGCCAATCAAACTACACTTACAACCCTCTACATGGTAATAATAAAAGACTCCAAAACTTTCACATGGCAATAAAGCAAGACCTAAACAATCCTATGTGTCAAAATTTGGTGAGGGATACAGTGAAACGCCCCGACCCGTATTTACCATACACAGTAAACACGTGCCGAAACTATTCTTATTGATAGAACAGACAGTACATCCCAAACATATTTACATCAGCAAACCATATAATACAACTGCCACCCATACTCGGGGACCATTATTCAGCAGCTCACAGCTCACAATATATAACAGCAGCAGAGAATAGAGCAAGCAACAGAGGCAGAGTGACAAATAGCCTCAAAGTCATATGAACAAGCTATCACAACAGCAGAAATATAATACAACATCATATGCAACAGAACAGCAGTGGAAGACTTTATGCACATGCAACGGAGGTATGGATCCGGAGTCAGGTGGAGAAGAAAGCAGCAGCCATCGAACATCGTACCTGAACTACGAAACAACTTAACCTACGGGATGAAACCCCGCAGGTGAGGGGTGAGCCCGAAGTGCTCACCGACGAAGGATAAACAGTGATATGCAGGCAACCGTAATACAGTAAAGCAAACACAAGCAAATCAACAGCACATCTCAAATAAGACTGAGCCAAGACCAAAAGAATACTTAACATAATTTCCAATTTTATTTTCCGGGCCCCCGTCACTGGACAAGCTAGGGTCGTACCAGGTTATCAATTAATTCCGGATGCTAGGTCAAAGAGAACCATACCATTCTTACCATACAGGGTTCAACAATACAAAACCGGATATTTGTTATATCCAAACCACTGGGTATTCGGTATACCCCAACCACAGGCATCGACATGCCAACCGGATATTCGGTATATCCGAACCGCTGGGTATTCGGTATACCCCAACCACAGGCATCAACATGCCAAGCAAATCAAGTAACCAAACCAAGTAACCGACCATAGCATCCCAAAATTAATTTTCAAACCATCGGGTCGTACCACTACTTCCCACATGACAATTATATCATCATCTCATATCAATTCCAATTTCCAATTTCCAATTTCCATTTCTCAATTATCCACAGTTAATAGGTTAACATCAAACTCAGCATAATATCCACAGAATCAATATCTCAGTCCAATAATCACAACAGCAATAATCACAACAATCGATAACCAACAGTGAATATCTCAACAGTTCAATCAAACAACAAAGCACACAAGTATTACAGGCAACATAACAAAGGTTATCCATCCTCACCTTAGCCGATTATCAATTATGGAATTGCCCAACAGATTCCAAGTCCGGTTCCTCAGCAAACTGTTCGTTACCAGCTCCTATATCAATCAAATAATATGCACACATAAGATGATATGCAAATGTCATGCTAATACTGTGTACCGAAAATTAAATATAAACTCGGCTCGATTACTTCCCCGATTAATTTTCCATTATCATTATCATTCACCATTTATTTCAAGTGCCAAAATACCATTCTATACTTATACCTATATCCGGATACTAAACCGGTATAATACTTTGTTAATATACTGTCCAATTATTTTCCTCAAAATAATTATTATAATACACTATATATTTTTCACAAAATAATTATATACCTTATATAATATTTTTTTCCAAAATATCATTTCCACCAATTATTTTTATTTTCCAACTTATTCCAGAATTATATTTTTTTTCCAGTTTCCAGATTATATTTCTTTTTTTTTTAAACCTTAGACTGGGCCCAAATAGCGCTGGCCCAACCTACTACTCAGGCCCATCTCAAGCCCCAAGCAGGAGCCCAAGATCCGGCCTGTGCAGTAGGCCCAGCCCAACAGTCCAACAGCCCAAAAACCATGGCAGCCCAACCCTGACCCCGACCACGGGGAAACTAGTCGAGCTTGACCCATCCATGACCCATCCGGGTCTTTGTCACCCATGGGTCTGCTCACCTGCAGCGACGGGACGGCGGCGCGAGGAGACATCTGCAGGCGGAAAGGCGACGAAGGCGTGAGCACATCGGCAGAGAGGAGGCGAGGGTGGCGCAGCTGCAGGTGGTGCTTGGCGGCGGCAGCTACGTCGGTCACGGTAACGAGGAGGAGGACGACGACCATAGGAAGAAGGGAAGGATGGCTATGGCCACTCCTCGTCCTACGATGACAGCAACTAGAGGAAGGAGAAGGAGAGGCAGGGGGTGGTGTTGGCTCGGGCGGCAGCAGTGGTGGTCGGGCCGGTGGGGTTCACGGTGGAGAAGAGGAAGGAGAAAAAGAAAAGAGAGGGGAGAGGGGTGTTGCCCAAACGACGGCGTTTGGGTGTGTGTGTTGTATGGTTATTTATTTTTTTTTCTTCTTCTTTCTGGTTTCAAACGAATTTGCAGGAAATAGTTTTTTTTTTTGCAGGGGAAGAAGAGAAGAGATGGTGATGGAGGCGATGAGGTGCACTGGGAAGGCAGAAGAAAAATAATTTTATAGGCAGCAAAATCACTGGTAGGTCACAGGCATAACAGGCAGAGGCGGCTGAATAATTGAACTTCAATTATGCAGTTACTATGCTGCATGTGAAGTGTGACCCACCTGGACCAGAAAATATCCAGAATACCCACTTATCTTTATTTCTGGTCCGTTAACACGAGGATAAACCCGACTTTTCTGAAGATTCCTGGACCCGGAAAAATTCCAACTTTGGTCCGTAAAATCCACAGAAAAATCCCGATCGTGGGACAATGCTTGGTTTCGGAATCCAATGCTCGATTTACCTTAATTTAATTACCCAAGATTAAAATCAATGGTAAATTACTGTAAATTAACTTAAACAGTCCCGGTAAAAATGAAATTTTTACTTGGGCTGTTACAGCCTACCCACCTTAAAAAGAATTTTGGCCCCGAAATTCACTCCGAAGCTGTGAACAAGTGCGGATACTGGGAACGCATATGCTCCTCGACTTCCCACGTAGACTCGTTCGCTGAGTGCTTGCTCCACTTAACCTTTACCATCGGAATAACTCGGTTCCTCAACTGTCTGACCTCTCGGGCTAAAATCTGCTCTGGCAACTCTGTATACGTAAGATCCTCTACGACCTCAACATCTACTGTAGTAACCACATGGCTCGGATCTGATCTGTACCTCCTCAACATGGAAACATGAAACACGTCGTGAATCCGTGACAACTCCTCGGGTAAAGACAATCTGTACGCTAAGGGTCCAACCCTTTCCACGATCTCATACGGCCGGATGTATCTGGGACTCAGCTTCCCTCTTTTTCCGAATCTGATAACTCCCTTCCAAGGTGCAACTCGGAGGAAAACTCTTTCTCCCACTTGGTACTCCATCTCACGATGATGCTTATCGGCATAGCTCTTCTGTCGGTCCTGTGCTACTCTCATACTCTGCTTAATTGTCTGAATCTTATCAACTGTCTGCTTAACCAAATCTGGACCAACGATCAAGCGAAGACCTTCTTCATCCCAACAAACTAGACTTCGGCATTTCCTTCCGTAAAGAGCTTCGAACGGTGGCATGCCGATACTAGAATGATAACTGTTGTTGTAGGCAAACTCCGCTAAAGGTAAATACTGGTCCCAACTCCCACTGAAGATAAGAGCACAAGCTCTTAGCATGTCTTCCAGTGTCTGAATAGTCCTCTCCGACTGTCCATCTGTCTGAGGATGAAATGCGGTGCTGAAACTCAGCTTCGTACCCAAAGCTATTTGCAGACTCTTCCAAAACCGTGATGTGAACCTCGGATCTCTATCTGAGACTATGGACTTAGGAATTCCATGTAGCCTCACAATCTCTGCAACATACTGCTTCGCCAACTTATCCAAGGTGTCTGTCTGCCGGATGGGAAGAAAATGAGCTGACTTTGTAAGTCGGTCAACGATAACCCAGATAGCATCATGCTGTCTCCGAGTCAACGGTAGTCCGACCACAAAATCCATAGTAATCATCTCCCATTTCCATTCTGGTACTATCAACGATCTCATCTTCCCAGCTGGAGCCTGATGCTCAGCTTTCACTTGCTGGCAGGTGATACATTTAGCAACATATTCAGCTACATCTTTCTTCATGCGCGGCCACCAAAAATGACTCCTCAAATTCTGATACATCTTGGTGCTCCCGGGATGCATGGCATACGGTGTCATATGTCCTTCTTCCAGAATCTGACTGCGCAGGTCACCAACACTGGGTACACATAGACGTTTTCCCAGCATCAGTGCACTATCCTCAGCTATGTGAAACTTATCTTCTTTTCCACTGCGGACTACTTCCTTCAGCTTGATCAGGTCGGGATCTCCATCTTGTAACTCCACAATCCAGCTTCTCAGGTTAGACTTGACTTCAATATGTGTCAACAAAGCTCCTGTCTCATCAACTGACAAATCAACTCCCATCTTCCTTAACTCGATAAGAGAGGATATTGAGTAGGTCGTGAAAGCATCTTTTGGTTGTCTCCGGCTCAAAGCATCAGCTACAACATTAGCTTTTCCAGGGTGATACTCAATAGTACAATCATAATCATTCAGCAACTCAACCCAACGTCGTTGTCGTAGGTTAAGTTCCTTCTGAGTCATGATGTACTTGAGACTCTTATGATCTGTGAAAATCCGACATCTCTCTCCGAACAGGTCATGTCGCCAGATCTTCAAAGCAAGGATCACTGCGGCCATCTCTAAATCATGCGTCGGATAATTCTTCTCGTGTGGCCTCAACTGTCTCGAAGCATAGGCAATCACTCGGCCTTCTTGCATCAGAACTGCTCCCAATCCAAGACCTAAAGCATCGCAAAATAACACGTACTCTACTCCTGGCTTAGGTACTGTCAAAACTGGTGCTGATGTCAACTTCTTCTTCAGTTCATCAAAACTCTTCTGGCAGGCATCACTCCAAACAAATGCTTGGTCTTTCTTCAACAGCTTGGTCATAGGACTAGCTATCAAAGAAAAACCCTCAATGAATCTCCGGTAATATCCAGCAAGGCCAAGAAAACTTCTGACTTCGGGTACCGTCTTGGGCGGGTCCCACTCTAGAACAGCTTTTACTTTAGCAAAGTCAACCTTAATCCCATCCCTGGATACAACATGTCCGAGGAATGCAACTTCTTCAAGCCAGAACTCGCACTTGCTGAACTTGGCATACAACTCTTTCTCTCGTAACCTTTGTAGTACTACCCTCAAGTGCTCTTCATGTTCTTCCCTGTTCTTGGAGTATATCAGAATATCGTCGATGAAGACTACCACAAACTTATCCAAGAACTCGTTCAGGACCAAGTGCATCAAGCACATGAAAACTGCAGGTGCATTGGTCAAGCCAAAAGGAACCACTGTGAACTCAAAGTGACCATACCGAGTGCGAAAGGCTGTCTTCGATATGTCCTTCTCTGCAATCTTGACTTGATGGTATCCAGACCGAAGATCAATCTTGGAAAACACGGTAGCTCCCTGTAACTGATAAAAAAGATCATCAATCCTGGGAAGCGGATACTTGTTCTTCACTGTCACTTTATTTAATTAGCGATAGTCCACACACATGCGCAAACTGCCATCTTTCTTCTTCACAAACAGAACTGGTGATCCCCAAGGTGAAGTACTAGGCCTGATGAAACCTTTCTCAAGCAGCTCATCTAACTGTTTCTTCAACTTCTGGAGTTCTGTTTGCGCCATCCGGTACGGTGCCATCAAAATAGGTGTTACTCCGGGCATCAAGTCGATAGTGTACTCAACTTCCCTGTCAGGTGGCAATCCTGGTAAATCCTCCGGAAATACATTTGGGAATTCTCTGACAACTACGATGTCTCCCAAAACTGGAGTCTGGACATCTTCGCCCTTGACATGAGCCAACAAGGCATCTGGACCATGTGGCTTCATTCCGACACCCTGGTTAGCAGAGATACTACATGTAGTAGCAACTCTCCCAATACCTGTCAATAAAACCTGTCGTCCACCATCGGAAGTTAACAACACTTCCTTGGTTTGACAGTTTACCAAAGCACTATACCTCGACAACCAATCCATTCCCAGAATGATATCAAACCTCCCATGTTCATCACAACCAACCGTGCAAGAAAAACCTCGTTGTCGTACGAAAGTGAAACGTCTCTGTACACATGGGTTAACCTGACCACTATACCCGTAGGTAACCTAACCCTCATCGGACAAGTTAAATTCTCTTCCGTACAGTTATGTTGTGTTGCAAAACTTTGCGCGACACAAGAATGCGTAGCACCAGGATCAATCAAAGTATATGTAGTACTACCAAAGACTGTAAAAGTACCTGCTATGACATCGACATTCTCTGGATCCTCATCAGCGGTGATAACAAATGCTCTCGGCACTGCTGCACTATGGTTCATGGCTGACTAGGTCCTAGCAGGAACAGCTCCACGTCCTCGGCCTCGGCCAACTCCAGAACCACTAGGAACACTGGCAACTGAAGCTTGCACTGTCTGACTAGGTGTTGTACCTCCAGATCTTCCCAACTTGGGACAAGCATATCGGTAGTGCCCAACTTCGTTACACTCATAGCACCTCACCTGAGACAGAGGAAGTCTTAGGCGAGTATCCCTAGATGAAGTCCCTCCAGACTGAGTCGAAGAACTGCCTCGGTTGTAGCTATTGTTGTTCAATCCACGTCCCTGACCCACGGGCATAGAGCGACTCTGTCCATACCCTGATCGGTTAGCAAGTGTTTGGAACCTCTTGTTCTGTCCCCCAGAACTCTGTGCATCTTGTCTCTTACGGATCTCTTGTTGCTCCCTTTCATTACCCAGCCAAATAATCTCAGCTCTCAGGGCATCTGTCAGCATGTCCTGGTAAGTCTCATAGACCTTGCACCCCATGACTGTCTAGATACCAGATCGAAGACCATCCTAGAAACGTTTACATCTGGCCTCCGGAGTAGCTACAAACTCACTGGCATAAATGGACAGGCGGTTGAACTTGATCTCATACTCATTGACCGTCTGATTCGGTCCCTGTTGCAATCCCAGAAACTCGCGTCTCAGCTGATCCTGGTACGCCTCAGAAACAAACTTCCTTCGGAACATCTCCACGAACTGGTTCCACGGCGTAGTGATAGGTGTCGGCATGTCCCTGGTGGTAGACTCCCACCAATCAACGGCATCGCCTCGAAACATGGCAACGGCGTATCTGGCCCACCTGTCATTCCTGCATGTCAGCCTCAGCATAACCCTGTTTATCTTTCTGAGCCACCGATCAGCATCCTGTGGTGTAGTGACACCAGTGAAAACCTCAGCCTAAGCTTTTCCAGCTTCATATACACTGGATCCTCAACAGGTCCTTGGTTTTCCTGTTCCCGAGCTTCCATAGCATCGATACGGGCATCTCTGGCATCTTACCTTTGCAGAATCTGAGTTACCACATTTAACATCTGCATAGGGTCTCCCAAAGGAACATTCGCAGGGTGTTCCGAACCTCCCGCAACTTGTTGCGGTTGATCCACCGATACCTGATCGTCATCTAGGTGAACTCCGGCATGCTGATTCCCTCCAACCGGATCCATTCGTACCTATATGAGAATGTATGTATGCATGTCATATCATGACAAATCTTATGCACAAACAAGCAGTCATGCAATCACAATCATATCCCTAATGATCTACTGCCTGCTCCGCTACCAAACTGAAGTGCCCCGACCCGTATTTACCATACACAGTAAACACGTGCCGAAACTATTCTTATTGATAGAACAGACAGTACATCCCAAACATATTTACATCAGCAAACCATATAATACAACTGCCACCCATACTCGGGGACCATTATTCAGCAGCTCACAGCTCACAAAATATAACAGCAGCAGAGAATAGAGCAAGCAACAGAGGCAGAGTGACAAACAGCCTCAAAGTCATATGAACAAGCTATCACAGCAGCAGAAATATAATACAACATCATATGCAACAGAACAGCAGTGGAAGACTTTATGCACATGCAGCGGAGGTATGGATCCGGAGTCAGGTGGAGAAGAAAGCAGCAGCCATCGAACATCGTACCTGAACTACGAAACAACTTAACCTACGGGATGAAACCCCGCAGGCGAGGGGTGAGCCCGAAGTGCTCACCGACGAAGGATAAATAGTGATATGCAGGCAACCGTAATACAGTAAAGCAAACACAAGCAAATCAACAGCACATCTCAAATAAGACTGAGCAAAGACCAAAAGAATACTTAACATAATTTCCAATTTTATTTTCCGGGCCCCCGTCACTGGACAAGCTAGGGTCGTACCTAGGGCAGAGAAAATTAACCGAGCCTAACTAACCGAGCCGATACCGACCGAAAACCGACGGTATCGGCTCAAAATTTGGGTGAATCCTAGAGCCATCTATTGAATTTGTACCGTACCGTTAAAAGGGGAAAAAAGATCGGCATGAGGAGCTTTGTACCGTCGGTTTTTAGTATATACCGATACCGACAAAATGAAACATAAAAAGTATTGGCCCACCAAAGAAACACTTCCCCATCTCCACTTCATCTCCCTCTTCGTACTCTTCTTCTTCACCCACGGCACAACCCCTCTCTCTCCACCACCACCAACCCAACTAACCCTCTAATTTCACACCCACAAAGACTATAATCTCCTAAAACCCAACGAAAACCAAAAATAATCTTCCAAAATCCAACTCAATCCTCCACTTCCCACATCAAAGGCCTCGCTTTCAACTGCCTTGACTCCCTCTCCCGCTACCTTTGCTGCTGACCAAGGCGGCGAAACTGTCAACCTCCACATCTACATCGACCGTTCGCCCCCACCAACAGTTTTTCCGGTGTTCTTTATCAAAAGCTTGAAGATCTGATCTGCCCTGCATCTGAATTTTGTTGATGGGTTTGACGCAGTGGCTTGAGGCATGGTGGCCGAGCTCCCACCAAGATTCACCTTGTGGTGGTGGACGATTTGAAGGTCACGATGCTTTACAAGTTTGTGAAAAGTGTGATTGTTAAAGTAATCCCATTTTACAGTTTATGTCTTTTGCTATCGGTTCAATCAATTTCCGACCGTACCGAGGTCGGTGTTTATCGGCATACTACTGATCGGCACAGGGGGAATAATGGCACGGCATCGGTCAAAAAAATGGGCAGTCGGAAAAGTCATACCGAACCCTTATCGGCACGGTATGTGCCATACCGACCGATAGCTCTCCCCTAGTCGTACCAGGTTATCAATTAATTCCGGATGCTAGGTCAAAGAGAACCATACCATTCTTACCATACCGGGTTCAACAACCCAAAACCGGATATTTGGTATATCCAAACCACTGGGTATTCGGTATACCCCAACCACAGGCATCGACATGCCAACCGGATATTCGGTATATCCGAACCACTGGATATTCGGTATACCCCAACCATAGGCATCAACATTCCAACCAAATCAAGTAACCAAACCAAGTAATCGACCATAGCATCCCAAAATTAATTTTCAAACCATCGGGTCGTACCACTACTTCCCACATGACAATTATATCATCATCTCATATCAATTCCAATTTCCAATTTCCAATTTCCGTTTCTCAATTATCCACAGTTAATAGTTCAACATCAAACTCAGCATAATATCCACAGAATCAATATTTCAGTCCAATAATCACAACAGTAATAATCACGGCAATCGATAACCAACAGTGAATATCTCAGCAGTTCAATCAAACAACAAAGTACACAAGTATTACAGGCAAGATAACAAAGGTTATCCATCCTCACCTTAGCCGATTATCAATTATGGAATTGCCCAACAGATTCCAACTCCGGTTTCTCAGCAAACTGTTCGTTACCAGCTCCTATATCAATCAAATAATATGCACACATAAGATGATATGCAAATGCCATGCTAATACTGTGTACCGAAAATTAAATGTAAACTCGGCTCGGTTACTTCCCTGGTTAATTTTCCATTATCATTATTATTCACCATTTATTTCAAGTGCCAAAATACCATTCTATACTTATACCTATAGCCGGATACTAAACCGGTATAATACTTTGTTAATATCCTTTCCAATTATTTTCCTCAAAATAATTATTATAATACACTATATATTTTCCACAAAATAATTATATACCTTATACAATATTCTTTTCCAAAATATCATTTCCACCAATTATTTTTATTTTCCAACTTATTCCAGAATTATATTTTTTTTCCAGTTTCCAGATTATATTTCTTTTTTTTTAAAAACCTTAGACTGGGCCCAAATAGTGCTGGCCCAACCTACTGCTCAGGCCCATCTCAAGCCCCAAGCAGGAGCCCAAGATCCGGCCCGCGCAGCAGGCCCAGCCCAATAGTCCAACAGCCCAAAAACCATGGCAGCCCAACCCTGACCCCGACCCGACACGCGGAAACGGGTCGAGCTTGACCCATCCATGACCCATCCGGGTCTTTGTCACCCATGGGTCTGCTCACCTGCAGCGACGGGACGGCGGCGCGAGGAGACGTCTGCAGGCGGAAAGGCGACGAAGGCTCGAGCATGTCGGCAGAGAGGAGGCGAGGGTGGCGCGACTGCAGGTGGTGCTTGGCGGTGGCGGCTGCGTCGGTCGCGGTAACGAGGAGGAGGAGGACGACGAGAGGAAGAAGGGAAGGATGGCGACGGCCACTCGCCGTCCTACGGTGACAGCAACTAGAGGAAGGAGAAGGAGAGGCAGGGGGTGGTGTTGGCTCGGGCGGCAGCAGTGGTGGTCGGGCCAGTGGGGTTCACGGTGGAGAAGAGGAAGGAGAAAAAGAAAAGAGAGGGGAGAGGGGTGTTGCCCAAACGACGGTGTTTGGGTGTGTGTGTTGTATGGTTATTTATTTTTTTTTTTTTCTTCTTTTTGGTTTCAAACGAATTTGCAGGAAATGGTTTTTTTTTTGCAGAGGAAGAAGAGAAGAGATGGTGATGGAGGCGATGAGGTGCACTAGGAAGGCAGAAGAAAAATAATTTTATAGGCAGCACAATCACTGGTAAGTCACAGGCATAACAGGTAGAGACGGCTGAATAATTGAACTTCAATTATGCAGTTACTACGCTGCATGTGAAGTGTGACCCGCCTGAACTAGAAAATATCCAGAATACCCACTTATCTTTATTTTTGGTCCGTTAACACGAGGATAAACCCGACTTTTCTGAAGATTCCTGGACCCGGAAAAATTCCAACTTTGGTCCGTAAAATCCGCAGAAAAATCCCGATCGTGGGACAATGCTCGGTTTCAGAATCCAATGCTCGATTTACCATATTTTAATTACCCAAGATTAAAATCAATGGTAAATTACTGTAAATTAACTTAAACAGTTCCGGTAAAAATGAAAATTTTACCTGGGCTGTTACATACAGCTTTAAATATATATAATAGATTTGTACCAAAGATGTCCTTTCTCTAATGCTATGATCAGTTTGGTATCCTCATGCTTTGGTTAGAAACAGGTTGGAACATGTTTTGGCTACAAATTACTCTCTCTAACTTCGCTTGAAAAATATATGACTACCTAAATTTTAAAAACGTTAAACACTTCTTATCATCCTACAATTTCTCATTTTTATTTGTCGCCATCGTAAGTTCAAAGTTTTTGTGTTTTTTTAATGTACCCCGAATTTCAATTTTTGTCCATTTTGTATATCTTGAACAGGCCAGACAAGGACGCAGTCTTATGCTTGAATCCACATGACACGTGGCATAATGATTGGTGTTTAGGTCCACTTAAACATTTGGTGCGTGGCATAATGTCATAGGTTAGGCTGTTTGGCAAAATCTTATTTTTGCAAACAATGAACAAAACACACTCAAGATGCCCCTTGTTATAAAATTGATGATGGAATTCACTCTTTGATGGAACAATACAATCTTGGTCAAGGTAATAATATAACCTTGATCAAGGTAATAATATAACCTTGATCAAGATAATAATATAATCTTGATGTAATTAATACAACTTTAATAGTAATATAAAAGGGAGAATAATTAAACTTGATAGGGAGATTAGGAAGAGAGGTGTATGGAAATGAGAAGAAGAGAATTTATGATAGGATATCCAAAGTGTAAGTGTGTATGGATGAAGGGGGTATTTATAGGTAAAAATGGAAGGATAAAAACAAATGGGTATGATTAATTTAATAAGATAAAAATCAAAAGGATATTAGGTGGAGGAAGATGGTATTAAGATTAGGACAAATAGAATAATGGAGGGTAAATGGCCAAAGAGATGAAACCAAATGGATGTTAGGTATGGGTAAAATATTTACCGGGGGTAAATTCGGGTACAGTAAAATTGAGTTTTACTAGATGGTAACAATGACATTCACCATAATTTATTTACAACACTCCCCCTTGAATGTCAATGTACTTTGGATAGAATACGCTTTTGGAATAACTACCTCGTTAAAAACCTTACCAAGAAAAACCCAGTGGGACAAAAACTTGAGAAAAAAGAGTGCAGTGCGTATTCTACTCCCCCTCATTTTGGTCTCCTTTAATTCCTTGAGGTCGTTATGTGCCAAACTCCTTTATCAACTTTTCAAAGGATGAAGTGGAAAGTGACTTCGTAAATAATTCTGCCAGGTTGTCACTTGGACCAATCTTTGATGTATTCTTCCTTCAATTGGGCAATGCAAACAGATCTTCATGAATTATTGTTGAAGCATCATCATCGCTATCTTATCTTTTGTGGTCACCATGATATAGCAGTTCCTTCATGTATAAAGAAGTAGCATGTGTCTGTCTGTGCTTTATCTGGATCAAATAATTGACTTGCATCTGCAAAACAAACTTTATTCTCTTTGGACTCACAAGGTTAAAATAACTTCATGTTATATCTTGCTAATAAGTTTATTGCAAAAGCTTCAGGCTTTATATTACTAGCAAGATAAACTGGCATGTGTCTGTCTGTGCTTTATCTGGATCGAATAATTGACTTGAATCTGCAAAACAAACTTTATTCTCTTTGGACTCACAAGGTTAAAATAACTTCATGTTATATCTTGCTAATAAGTTTATTGCAAAAGCTTCAGGCTTTATATTACTAGCAAGATAATCTGGCATGATATGGTACTTCAGGACCAAACTAATCTTTTCAAGATTTTTTATTTCAAACTCTTTCTTTAAATATGCACGGCTTTTGGAAAATTCTTCAGGAATTTCAATAATATTTAAATCACAAATAAACATAATAACAAAATTCACATATAGATAAAAGGCAAAATTTCAATTCACTAACCTTAATTTTAGCTCAATACCACTTTGGCAACTTAACTTTTTGTTGTAACAAATTAGTAACTTAACTTTCTAAAAGTAACAAATTAGTAACTCCGTTATAACATCGTTAATACCAGCTACTAAATAATAATAATAATAATAAAGTCACACAGATTAAATAAAATATATAAAGCATATATGCAAGCATGATTATACTATACATATCCAAATTGGTTCAAACCATGTGAATATCAATTTAGTTTAATTGAGTATATTCCCGGGAATTAGTTGCTTCAGACAACTTGAATCCTTCAGGGATTTTCATATATATGTCATGACTTATGGATCCATAAAAATAGGCCGTAAGAACTTCCACTAGATACATTTCTAGTTTTTTTGTGTATTGCTAGATTTAATAATTGCATCCACACAGGGGAGTTTGTCTCCTCATAATTAATACCAGATCGTTGGGTAAAATTTGTGCTACAAACCGTGCTTTATATCTCACTTCATTTCGCTTTTGCACAAATACCCATTTATTACCGACCAATTTTACACCATCAGGTATAGGGACTACAAACCCAAAACTTCTCGCTTCATAAGCGAGTCTAACTCAGCCTTAATTGTGTATTTTTTCTTTGGCTAATTATTTATGTACCTACATTCATCAGTAGATGTAGGTTTATGATCCTTATTTCATTTCATAATATTTAGCGCTATGTTATATGCAAAATTCCGTCGACGGTTATTTCACATCGGTTCCATTTTGTTCCTGACACAGTATAATTAGACGAGATCTCATCATTTTCTTTACTTCAGGTACTTGAGTTACTTCTGAAACTTTGTCAATTGTGTTAGCAACCTCTTCTGGAGGATTTTCCTCTTCTTGAGGACTTTCAATTTGAACCTCTACTGGAGGTTTTATTTTCTCACTAGGGCCATCTTATATCATTGCTCCTTTTTCTCTATCGAGAATTTTTATCTTTGGAACCGAGTGGTATTCCACTTCTGACATGCTCTAGATTCATTTGCACTCTTTAATTGTTCTCCAGGAACATCAATTTGAATAGGAGCATCTGCAGCTGGTATATAAGATTTGGTCACCTCTGTTTTGATCAACAAATGTGTCTGACAATTGATTTATCAAATTTTATAAATGAATCACCTTTTGAACTTCAGGTTCACACGGATTTCTTTAAGGATCAAAAACTAGATATTGATATGGCTTTCAATAATCTCTTGATCCAGCTACTTATTTTCTCTCCCTGGTGTTGGGTAAACACTTTCATCAAATTAACAATAAGCAAATCTTACTGTAAATAAATCTCCAATCCCTAGTCAATGGTTTCAATTATTTTGTTACTGATGGAGATTCATACCCAACATATATTCCCAATCTTCTTTAAGGACCAATTTTACTATACTGTGGTGGAGCAATTGGCATATATACAACCAATAGTCCGAAGATGAGAAATGTTTGATATACGGTTCTGCTAGACCATTTTCGGTATGAACAAAAACTACAGGATGTTCAACCATAAATTCAAATGATATATTAGAACCGAATTCACCAGCATTATGAAGTGTGCTCGCAATTTGATTAACTGTGATAATAATCGCGCTAATGCCAAATTGCGTGAAGACAATAAGCACACACATGGGGACCATCTAGTCGATGCATCGATTAAAACCATAAAATACCTAAATGGTCCACATAACAGATGAATATATCCATAAATATTTCTCTGAATTCTTTTGAAAGAATGCTGGTGGTTCTAGGCCAATCTTATTATATGCAGGCCGAATAATTAATTTTTCTTGTGAGCAAGCAAGCACATAGAAATTCATTGGATTGGAAAAACTTTTGGTTTTCCAATGAACAACCAAATAAATTTTCAATAATTCAATGCATGATTATTGATCCGGGATGGCCCAACCGGTCATACCAAAAAATAAATCCATTAGCCAACTTCTAGTTGGTGCCAGCTCCGGGCTGTGCAAACTATATATTAAATAACTTGGGAAAAATTATTTGCCAGCTACAGAATGGTACCAGCTTCAGATTGTTATATGCAAACTTCAGGCTATTGTGTACTAATTTTTAATTACTGTGTGCCACTCATAATTGATGACAGAAAAATCAGAGTGATTAAATAATTATTAATGTAATGGCAAACTTTTTCAAAAAGCAAATCCTTGAAGATTGAAAAAGCTTTGGAGTTTTGTGAAAAATTATTTGCATTTCTAATCACCGAAATTTCCCTTGGATCTTTCCGGAGACACAAAAGGGTCTGCGTTTGAAAAACTGACATCTTGCTTTCTAAGCTCCAGACTATAAGAAGGGAGGAGAGTTATATGGTAAAAACAGGAAGATTCAGAAAAAACACAATGAGAGAAAAATGCATTCCCCGACTACTGTCTTCTTTGTTAAGCGTGCCTCGCTTGGAAGGTGGAATAGGTTAGCATATAGTATGGTGAATGAGCAACAAGAAGAATTACTGAGTGAGCTCTCGAGAATTCCTCGTTTGGTTTTCGTTGATGAGTTCTATTCATCTAGGTTCTTTGTAACTCCTATGGAAGAAATTTTCTTTCTAGAGGACCAAGGTAACCTAACGGTTTCTTTTTATGGCTCGGCTAATTTTATTATGTTTTTTATTTCTGAAAGGCTTCAGAAATTTCAGCTAGAGCCTTCTTGTTAATTTCTGAATCAAAGTAGTTATTATCAAGTTTCCATGATGGCTCGGAGTGTCCCTAGTGTTACTGTAATATGCCCAAAAACCAATCAATGGATAATTGTTTGTAGTCATATATACACATTAAGGTTATTCTAATAAATATCGTTTATGAGATGAACGCTTGCACATATTTATAACCCTAGAATATATTATATATTCTTAAATGTCCCTAGTCGATTATTATTATGGATGGGTTGTAATAATAAATTAAGACTAGCGTATGTTGAGAATTTATATGTGATATGAATTCTACATACGGGTACAAGTTAGAGAACTTGTGGACTGGACCGACCCACATAAGAACGCTACATGGAACGTTATATGTTTGTCGATAGCGGTTCTTATATATATTGTCCTTAGACCTGAGATCATCAAGGTTCCCAACATATGAGTCGTATACTTTGATATTACTCTTGGCTATTTCGTAAATGAGTAGACCTTAGTGTAATCATTGGGCATATGATAAATGTGTAGTGGGTTTTGTATGATCCAGAGGGGATTCGTCCAACCCATATAACGGGTATATTATCGGATGGTTTCTTGATAGAGTTGAACCGTAAATGCATGGCCATGCTCGGATTGTGATATGGTGATATCATAGGTATCCGTTTTATGCAGTTAACTCGAGGATCAAGAAACCGAGATTGAGCATATGCGAGATTGACATATTCCATGTCTCGTGTTTAATCTTGATAATGGGACGAAGGGACGATGACATGTTTGCGAGGCATATGAATCAGTACTGATCTTGTCGTTTGGGTAGCAATGATGTGTTGCTAGACGCCGCTCTTTACTTATAATTGTAAAATGAGATTTTACGATTATTGCCAAATGTTACAAGTGCCTATAGGGTCACACACTTAGAGCCGTTGATTCGAGCTGGTGGTTGAACCATGGTTGGACTGTGGTTGAACCAGGTATTTGAGTTTGTGGTTGGACTATGGTTAGACTGTGGTTGGACAGTGGTTGGACCAGGGTCATTTTGGTTCACAAATTGTTTCAATTATTGAACCAGAATTAGTGATGTGATGTGTTGATATATGATAGTGCATTAGTGGTAGACAAGATAATTGGAATCATAATGATAATATTTGGTGGACCATTATGTTGGCCATTGTCTCCTACTTTATGCATTAGTGGGTGTGGATAATCTGGTTATCTTGAGCTTGCATTCTGGTTTTTGTAGGCTTGAGAAAGTTTTTCTAGACTTGTAAGAACACACACACACACCCTTTTCTTTGAGAAAGAAAGAAAACATCACAAACACAAACTCTAGCTTCCGAAACCTGCTGCTAGCACATCAGTTCGGGGGTGCTCGGGTTTGGTAATCGTGTGACGATTCCAACTAGTTATCACGGTTTGTGTGGATACCGTAGAGGGGCGGGATTGCTGTCTGGCTCTTTCTGATTCGGATCATCAGTTGAGTGAAAGACCTCAACCATTTCCAGGTACGAATTTTTGTTATTCAGTTTACTCTGTTTCACATGGATCCTCCATGAGTACCGGGATTTCCGCTGTGCATTTGGTTGCATTTGATTGTCAAATTGCATGACCCGATTACTTACAGTGGTAGCGGAGCCTCTTGTGAAACGCTAAACCAATTTTTTTGTGCGTATGTATGATATGTACCCCGAAAATATATGTGATATGTGTTATGTGATGAAACATGATCATATATATAGAATTCAATTATGTATATGTGATATATGTTGAGGTTGGCTTCTGTCAAAAGTGTTTTGACAATGAATGCTTGATTGGTATATGATATCAGTCAAAGTGTTCATGGCAGTAAGTCAAATGAGTTCGACAAGTAAAAATCGATTGTCGGTTTTTGTTTGGAACGATTGTCCTTCTAGTACAGCAGGGCCTAAACATCGATGTTGGCTAGACGAACATCGATGTTCACATGAAGATTAGCCTTGGCCGAGCCTACTAAACATCGATGTTGTGTGACAAACATCGATGTTTTGGCTTTGGCAGAATTTTGAAACATGCTGTATGACAAACATCGATGTTCCAATGATGAGTGGCCTTGGCAGAACTCTCAAGCATTGATGTTCAAGAGTTAAACATCGATGTTCTAGAGCAATGCCAAACTAGTTTAAGATTTCAAATTCTCAAACATCGATGTTTAAAAGTTAGGCACCGATGTTTAAAACTACTGCCAGAAATCTTGAACTCCCAGAACTTCAAGACATCAATGTTCACAAGTTAAACATCGATGTTCTTGAGCTCTGCCAAATGATTTGGAGTTCCAGAAACTTTAAACATCGATGTTTAAGTGCTAAACATCGATGTTATGGCTCCATAAACCTTCAACATCGATGTTTAAGGGTTAAACATCGATGTTCTGGAGTCCAGAAACCACAAACATGATGTTCAAGAGTCAGACATAAATGTTTAAGAGTTAAACATCGATGTTCTTGAATACTGCCAAGTAGTTGGGAGAATCAGATTCTCATAACATCGATGTTCAATGTTAGACATCGATGATTCATCAAGAACATGCATGTAATGTATTGGAATAATATGTTGATGAAAATATTAAGTTCTTGTGTTGCCTTCCATGATAAGCACTCATCAAGGTTAAGATTAACAATTGGTAGGTTTTGCCAAAGCAAGGTGCTAATGTTTATCCTAGCAAGGTGCGACGCGATAATTGTAATATCAGAACTGCTTATTATTGTGTTGAACTTAACTAGGTCATCTTAATAGGATTAAGGACTTAGAGGCAAGGAGTTGAGCTAAGTCTAGGAGATAGACAAGAACAAGTGTTGTTCACTCAACTATCCAAGAGTTACATGAGATGTAATTGACAAGAGTTGTCTACCTAAATAACTATGAAGTAAGCGATCAGCCAAAGCTGACTTATCTAGTAGTGAAATAAGGATCTTGGCCTACTTATATGATTGTCTTGATTTATATAGTAGGAGCATCATTTAATAGAATTCATTGTTAAATGATTTTGTATGCATGACTCTTATTTGTGTGAGTTGATCATTGATGTAGAATTTCCATGGCACAAAATACTAGCACAATATCACTGCGATCGGTCCTTTAGAAGGAAAAGCTGAATGGGAATAACTTTCTAAAATGGTATCGTAATTTGAGGATAGTCCTCAAACAAGAAAATAAATTGTATGTCCTCGAAGGGCCTGTTCCAAATGAACCAGCGCCTAGTGCTTCTAGGGCAGGAAGGGATGCTTACAAGAAGCATCTTGATGATGCATTGGATGCATCATGCCTTATGCTTATAACCATGGACTCTGAGCTTCAGAAGCAACATGAGAAATTGGGGGCGTTCGATGTGATCGAACACCTGAGAGGTATGAGACCTCTAAGGCATTGTTCCAATGCAAGATGGCTAAATCATCACCCTTAAGACCTCATGTGCTCAAAATGATTAGATACATTGAGAGCCTTGAGGGTCTTGGTTTTCCTTTGCAGAAGGAGTTGGCTGTTGATCTAGTCCTGCAATTGTTGCCGGATAGTTACAGCCAACTTGTCATAAGCTTCAATATGAATCATCTTGACAAATCCTTGTCTGAGTTGCTCAACATGTTAAGAACAGCTGAGCAACAGATGAAGGCAAACAAATCCAACAGCATTATGATGGTTGGAAGTAGCAAGGGAAAGGGTAAGGGCAAGGTGAAGAAATTTGCCAAAAAGTTTGGTGCATCTTCTTCACAAGTGCTGAAACCCAAAGGTGGTGTTGCAAAGGAAGGTCAATGCTTCCATTGTAAGAAGTCCGGTCATTGGAAACGTAACTGTCCTGTTTACCTTGAAGAGGTAAAAAAGCAGAAGGGAAGTGAGCCTTCCGCTTCAGGTATTTTCGTTATAGAAGCTAATATCTCTATCTCAGCATCATGGGTATTAGAAACCGGATGTGGTTCTCACATTTGTGTAAATGTGAAGGAACTGAGGAAGAGTAGGAGATTGGCAAAGGGTAAGGTAGACCTGCGTGTGGGAAATGGGGCAAGAGTTGCTGCATTAGCCGTAGGAACTTACTATCTTACCTTACCGAGTGGTTTGGTTTAGAACTAGACAATTGTTATTATGTACCAACCACAAACAAGAATTTGATTTCTGTTTCTTGTCTTGACAAGAAAGGCTTTTCATTTGTAATAAAGGACAATTGTTGTTCTATTTATTTCAATGATGTTTATTATGGTGGTGCGTATTTAAGCAATGGTTTGTATGTTCTTAACCTAGAAACCGCGATCTATAACATTAATACAAAGAAGGTTAGAATGAACGATTCTAATGAAACCTACCTTTGGCATTGTCGATTGGGCCATATAAATGAGACTTGTATATCTAAACTAAATAAAGATAGACTTTTAGACATTTGATTTTGAATCATTTGAGACATGTGAGTTAAGTTTGTTAGGCAAGATGACGAAGGCTCCTTTTACCGGTAAAGGTGAAAGAGCTTCGGACTAGTTAGGTCTTATACATAGTGATGTATGCGGACCTATGTCGACACAAGCTAGAGGTGGATTTCAATACTTCATTACATTTACTGACGATTTTAGTAGGTATGGATATGTGTATCTGATGAGACACAAGTCAGAATCCTTTGAAAAGTTCAAAGAATTTAAGAATGAAGTACAGAATCAACTCGGTAAGAGCATTAAAATGCTTCAATCAGATCGAGGAGGTGAATACTTAGGCTGAGAATTTCTTGATCATCTAAAGGAGTGTGGTATAGTATCACAGCTCACTCCACCGGGTATGCCTCAATGGAATGGTGTATCCAAAAGGAGGAATAGAACCTTGTTAGACATGGTTCGTTCGATGATGAGTCAAGATGACCTTCCTTCTTCATTTTGGGGACATGTATTATTGAGTGCTGCATTTACACTTAACCGTGTTCCATCTAAATCCGTCGAAAAGACACCATATGAGATATGGACTGGGAGGCGTCCCAATTTGTCTTTTATGAGAATTTGGGGTTGTGAGTCTTACGTGAGACGTGAAGCATCAGATAAACTCGGCCCTAAATCCGACAAGTGCCTCTTTGTAGGATACCCTAAGGAAACTAAAGGGTATTATTTCTATAATCCTTTAGAGCACAAAATGTTTGTTGCTCGGACTGCTATTTTTCTAGAAAGAGAATTTATTTCTAGAAGAATCAGTGGAAGGAAAATAGAACTCGAAGAAGTTCGAGATATAGAGGCTGAGATGGAACAAGGACAGGAGCCACAAGATGTTGTGGATGAGAATCCTGTGCCTGTAACACATGGACCGCGTACGTCGGATAGGACTCGGTATGAGTCTGATAGACATGGATTTCTCATGACTCATACTGGAGACGTGATGCTCATAGATGAGGATGAGCCCACTTCTTATCAGCAGGCCATCACGGGTCCGGACTCTAAGAAGTGGCTAGAAGCCATGAATTCGGAAATGGAATCCATGTATCAAAATAAGGTATGGACCTTGGTTGATCCACCTGAAGGGGTAAAACCCATAGGGTGCAAGTGGGTCTTTAAGAAAAAGACCAACATGGATGGTATTGTGATTACCTATAAAGGGCAGTTGGTGGCGAAAGGTTTCAAGCAAGTTCATGGTATTGACTATAATGAAACTTTCTCGCCAGTTGCCATGGTTAAATCCATACGGATTCTATTGGCTATAGCGGCATACTATGATTATGAGATATGGCAAATGGATGTCAAAACCGCTTTCCTTAACGGAAATTTTTAGAGGATGTGTACATGACACAACCTGAAGGTTTTGTCGATCCAGAGAATGCCAATATGGTATGCAAGTTGCAGAGATCCATTTATGGATTGAAGCAAGCTTTTAGGAGTTGGCATCTTTGTTTTAATGATGTGATCAAAGAGTTTGGTTTCATTAAGAACGAAGATGAAACATGTGTTTACAAGAAGGTTAGTGGGAGCACTATTGTTTTCTTGTTTTCGTATGTTGACGACATCCTACTCATTGGGAATGACATTCCGACACTACAATCTGTAAAGGCTTGGTTAGGAAAATTTCTCGATGAAGGACTTAGGAGAAGCTGCCTAAGTATTAGGTATAAAGATCTATAGAGATAGATCCAAAACGCTTCTCGGGCTAAGTCAAAGTACGTATATTGACAAGGTGCTAAAGAGGTTTAGCATGCAAGATTCCAAGAAAGGATTCTTGCCCTTGTCACATGGCATATCTATAAATCCGTCGAAAAGACACCATATGAGATATGGACTGGGAGGCGTCCCAATTTGTCTTTTATGAGAATTTGGGGTTGTGAGGCTTACGTGAGACGTGAAGCATCAGATAAACTCGGCCCTAAATCCGACAAGTGCCTCTTTGTAGGATACCCTAAGGAAACTAAAGGGTATTATTTCTATAATCCTTTAGAGCACAAAATGTTTGTTGCTCGGACTGCTATTTTTCTAGAAAGAGAATTTATTTCTAGAAGAATCAGTGGAAGGAAAATAGAACTCGAAGAAGTTCGAGATATAGAGGCTGAGATGGAACAAGGACAGGAGCCACAAGATGTTGTGGATGAGAATCCTGTGCTTGCAACACATGGACCGCGTACGTCGGATAGGACTCGGTATGAGTCTGATAGACATGGATTTCTCATGACTCATACTGGAGACGTGATGCTCATAGATGAGGATGAGCCCACTTCTTATCAGCAGGCCATCACGGGTCCGGACTCTAAGAAGTGGCTAGAAGCCATGAATTCGGAAATGGAATCCATGTATCAAAATAAGGTATGGACCTTGGTTGATCCACCTGAAGGGGTAAAACCCATAGGGTGCAAGTGGGTCTTTAAGAAAAAGACCAACATGGATGGTATTGTGATTACCTATAAAGGACAGTTGGTGGCGAAAGGTTTCAAGCAAGTTCATGGTATTGACTATAATGAAACTTTCTCGCCAGTTGCCATGGTTAAATCCAAACGGATTCTATTGGCTATAGCGGCATACTATGATTATGAGATATGGCAAATGGATGTCAAAACCGCTTTCCTTAACGGAAATTTTTAGAGGATGTGTACATGACACGACCTGAAGGTTTTGTCGATCCAGAGAATGCCAATATGGTATGCAAGTTGCAGAGATCCATTTATGGATTGAAGCAAGCTTTTAGGAGTTGGCATCTTTGTTTTAATGATGTGATCAAAGAGTTTGGTTTCATTAAGAACGAAGATGAAACATGTGTTTACAAGAAGGTTAGTGGGAGCACTATTGTTTTCTTGTTTTCGTATGTTGACGACATCCTACTCATTAGGAATGACATTCCGACACTACAGTCTGTAAAGGCTTGGTTAGGAAAATTTCTCGATGAAGGACTTAGGAGAAGCTGCCTAAGTATTAGGTATAAAGATCTATAGAGATAGATCCAAAACGCTTCTCGGGCTAAGTCAAAGTACGTATATTGACAAGGTGCTAAAGAGGTTTAGCATGCAAGATTCCAAGAAAGGATTCTTGCCCTTGTCACATGGCATATCTCTCTCAAAGAATCAATGTCCTAGTACATCTAA